>JASAND010002035.1:0-39286 GCA_030248195.1 Trissonchulus latispiculum | reverse complement strand
CTACCTATAATGTTTTTTTTACGTTGCAAGGTATAATGATCCTTATGGTACGGCAGATACTTTTCTTTATTGTGTGTGCTTCGCAGATAGTTTGCGGTGAAACGGGTTCTGGTAAAACTACACAAGTTCCACAGTTTCTGTATGAGGCCGGCTATACGAGATCCTGCCAGTCTTCTGAAATTAATGAAAGCAGCATTTCCATGATCGGGATAACCGAGCCGAGGCGAGTAGCGGCGGTCAGTATGGCCGCCCGTGTTGCCAAGGAAATGAACTTGGACTCCAGCATCGTTTCCTATCAAATTCGATATGAGGGTAAACGTCGTCTATTCGTATTATGGTCATTGGGTATAGTTTGCTGGACTGTTGATGAGGGTGGTGGCTATCAAAACTTTTATTGAATGAACAAATGAATGAAACGTATGCGAAATGTTAACTTTTTAAGTGATTACTCCAAATTAATTAATTACTCCAGGAAACTCTTTACGTAGCTTTTTATTGGAAGCGTGAAAAACGAAGCTTAGAGATTTGAAAAACGTGATTTGTGATTTTTACATTTTGTGCTTGTTTCTTATGTCTTAGGAAATGTAACTGCCAAAACCGAGATTAAGTTTATGACTGACGGAGTACTACTGAAGGAAATTCAAAGGGACTTTTTACTTCTTAACTATTCGGTTGTAATTGTGGACGAGGCTCACGAACGCAGCATGTTTTCTGATATTTTGATTGGCTTGCTGTCTCGAATTGTTCCAATGCGAGCCAAGCGTTCTCGCCCCCTGAAACTGATTATTATGTCAGCAACTCTTCGAGTAGAAGAATTTGCACAGGTTGGTTTTTAAATATTTACAGACTTTTCAGAGGTTAGAACTGTTGTAAGTTTTTATGTTTTATATGCATGCATACATACATACATGCATCAATAAAATTTTAGGAAAATTAACGTTTTCTTCTTTAAGAGGTATCACAGAATGAAGATCGTGGAATTTGAACATGAAACTTTTGTTCCATAACTCTGTTTATCTGCTAACTATTTCATTAGGCTAGTTCAGATCTAACATACGGACCTGTTGTCTTTTCGCGGGACTCATTTTTGTAGCCAAACTAATATTTTTGCTTATCAAATTACAAAGATTGCCAAACCTTTGTTAACTTATTAAACTCTTCTGGCCGAATGCGTTCCACGTTTCTCACAGAATTACTTTTTGAAGAATAACAATTGACAGAATTATTTGTTTGTAGCAGTAGTTGTTTTGTTGTTATTTAGAAGCATCTGTTCAAGCAGACCCTGAAGGTGATTACTGTGGAATCTCGACAGTATCCGGTTACAGTTCATTTCAATCGTGAAACACCGGAGGACTATCTGCGAGAGGCCTACAAGAAAGTGTGCCAGATTCATCGCTACCTTCCGCCCGGAGGAATTTTGGTCTTCCTCAGCGGGCAGCAGGAAATTCATACCCTTATTCGATGGTTGAATGAAACATTTTCTGATCGAACCTGTGCTGATACCGATGATTTGCATGATGTAATCGAGCTAATTTTGTAGCTTTGGGATGGAAAATAATATGTGGCTTAAGTTTCTTGCAGGTTTTTTCGACAACATACAACAAACTCGAACTTGTCATTCATAGGGGCAGTGGTTTTGCTGGCACACTTTTGCGTGTTTTTGCGCGCTACTGTATTTAATTGATCTTAAAATATATTAGCGATTGCAATTCCTTTCTAGAATGGTTGAGCAGTTTAAGCATTCTAGAATGTTTTAGCCGCAAGTTTTATCTGTTCAGGTTGGTGCTTAGAACTGAATCGTCTGAACCGGTGCCATCGACCATCGAGTGAGGGTCTGAGCTAATGTTTTTTTTTAAAAAATCACAAACAACTTACTGGTGAACTTTTCTTGGTGTCGAAGTTAATTCTTTACTGTGTATAATTTATGTATATTTAGCAGAATGTCGACAGTTTTTGACAGTTTTAAAAGTTATATATATCTCAAAATGCCAAAAGACGGAACAGGTAAAGTTGTTCTTACTTGTTCTTGTTCTTCCTGGTAAAGGTGGTGATTCCTTTTGGGCACATATTGTTATTTGGCTGCGCAAATCAAGATGAAATTTGATGAAACTTTCCGAAATAGGTTCTTTTAGCGTTCTAAACCCTCCGCGCAATCCCGATTCAAAAATTCGAGATTTCCGGTCAGAGTGGTTTTTCCCAATTTCTGAACGTTTGGCAGCTGCTATAGAGTTATAACTATATTCATTCGAAAGGTCTCATTGAGCTTTACATTTTTGCTGTTTGAAGCAACTTTCTAGCTTTTCTCTACCGTGAGATATAGCCGATTTTCTTGTTTTGCCGTCGAAAACTTGTCATTTTTGCAGAAATCAAATAATCCAACATTTCTTGAACTACGCAAACTGTAAAATCAAACTAAATGCATCGATCTGAAGGTCTCATAGGGGCAAATTATCCGACGCATGATCGTCTTCCAATCGCTACCCTGTAGGCTGCTATCATAAAAAATGTAGTTTTTGCAAAAACACGTCCAATTTTTTCCAAAGATTGTGGAGCATTCACCTTGCAAGCTGGAGGGCTGCTACTTAACAGATGTGTTCTGCACAAATATACCCAGGGACGATTTTTTAGTTGCTCGATTGCTGCTTTCTAGCTAAAGTAATCGCTTGACAAATTTGGAAAAAGTAGGCACAACTCAGGTTACGCCCACATTTCAGCTTATTTCTCTATAACGAAGAGCGATTTCACAATAAATAAAAAATCGTCCCCAGCTATTTCATGGAGGTATCGAATGATAAAACCGATGTCTCGCGAAAAATTTACTTGAGTCTGCAAAAAATCTGGAAAATTATACTTCTTCTAAAATGTGTTAAAAATATTTTAGAAAAGCAACATTAGTTTCGTGACATGCATTAAAAAGAGAAAATGTCAAGCTACATTTTGATATAAAAATGGCTTCTTAACTCCAAGTAATAAATGAGTTATAATGGTGCAAACTTTAGGTGACCAAAGGGAATCACCACCTTAAAGCTTATTAAACAACAAAAATAGTGTTAGTCTCTAATGGTAACAAAATCTGAAATTTCAAAAATTTCAAATTTTCAGAAATTTCAAAATCTGAAACCGAATTTTCAGGTCTCAGCTATAGCATAATATAGCATCAATATTATTAAGCGTTTTTCTAACGGTTGAGCGAAAACTCCTTGTCAACTGCGCGAAGCCAGTCTCCTTATTATGCACTTTGTACGTTTACACGACGACGGAAAGTTGCTTTCTTGTGCTTTTAGTGTGTTTTGTTTGCATTAATCTTGTTATTTTATCGTTTACACCAGTTTTTCTACGACGTTTAGCACAAGCAATCATACAAACATCCAATAACATGTAGTGCGGAGTTGGGACAGGGTGGGTGCGAGAGAAGTGTCAATTTTGATTTTTCTGCACTTTCGTCGGAAGTTTCCATTTGTCCACAGTGTGTAGTTGTGTGTTGCAGATGCGTTCAGACGGTGAACCACCCAGTGAGGAGGATATACCATCACAGCGTGAGATTAGCAAAGGATTTCGACGACTGAGAAAGTCTGGGCGACGTAAGCGTCCAGATGCGTCTGCCGTTACTGCGGTGGGATTGCAAAAGACGGGCTCCAGTGAAGTCAATCTTGATCAGTTTAGTATTGATAAGCTACTAAAAGCGGATGACATGACAGAAATGAATTTAAATGACCTTGAAGACGAAGATTTTGATTTTGCCGATCTGAAGGGACAAATGTCTGATGAAGAGCGGGAAGGTACGTAAGTGAGTTTAGAATATTAGGAATTACAGTGTTACTGTTTGATATGTTATGAAAATGAAACCAACCGACCTTATTCCAGTAACAGTTTCGAGGCCTGGAACCCTGGGTTTATTTTACTGGGGGGGGGGCGGGGGGGCGCCCCCCACTTTTTGGGTTCCCCCCCCCCCCACTCGAGCACCTCCCCCCCCACTCGTTCCCCCCCCCACTTTTTTGGGCTTCCCCCCCCCACTCACTATAGGGTGCCCAGAAAATGCCTAATTTTTAGGATTTTTGGTCAAAATTTTCAAAAATTTTCCGGCTTCGCCGGAATTTTTTTGTCAAAAATCGTCTTTTTTGGTGCTAAAACACAATTTTTGAGCACTTTTAAGCTTAGTTATAGCAGTATATGTAGAAAACAGGCTTTTTATACGGTATTTTTGGCATTTTTTGCCCATTTTATTTCCCCCCCCCCACGTTTCGACCTCCCCCCCCCCCACTAGTAGGGGGCTCCCCCCCCCCACTTTCCCCCCCCCCACTTTTTTTCGCCTAAAGTAAACCCAGCAACCTGGTGCTGGAATAAGGCTGGCTGTTGGTTTTGATTTATCATCTTATTTGAATTTCACTGTATCCTCTGGGCCTGGGGTCCGTGGATTGGTAACTGTTTTGACTATATCTTTCTCACTTAGGAAAATACACGTATATATGCGTTGTGCAGAGTACCTTACAGTTCCTTGCTTGCTTTGTTTTATTTCGCTGAAATTGTTTCTAATTTCTTTACCTTCATTCCAGGCCTGTTCGATTTGGCCACAACGGCTGGTCGTAGTCCTCCGGAACCGTTGCACTGTCTGCCCCTCTACTCCCTTCTGTCCACTGCCCGTCAAGCTCACGTATTTCATCCGCCGCCTGCAGGTCATCGTTTGTGCGTTGTAGCTACCAATGTGGCCGAAACATCCCTAACTATTCCCAACATAGCCTATGTTGTTGATTCTGGTCGAGTCAAGCGACGAGAATGTGATTCTGCTGTTGCGGCGATTTCTCGCTTCAGCGTTCAGTGGATATCCAAGGCGTCCGCCAATCAACGTGCTGGTAGAGCCGGTCGCACCGCCCCTGGTCATTGCTATCGACTCTATTCGTCGGCAGTCTTTGCGGATCTTGTTCAGCACGATCCACCCGAGATCTTATCTCGTCCACCTGACGATCTGGTCCTCCAGATGAAATTCATGAACATCCTTCGTGTGATTAATTTTCCCTTTCCCAGTCGGCCTGATCCAGGACAGCTGGCATCTGCTGAGCAGCGATTACTGCGTTTGGGCCTTCTGGAGCAGCCTGACTCCTCAAAATCTTTGACTGATCTAGCAAAGCATGGCAGGTCTATTTCAACGGTACCAGCAAAGATCACTGCTCTAGGACGTGCCGTTGCTAGACTCCCCATTTCACCCACCTTTGGCAAGATGCTGGTTCTGGCTGCCGATCGTCCTCGGCTCCTTCCTTATGTTTTGGCTTTGGTCTCTGCCTTGAGTGTCAGGGAATTGCTGATAAATCCGTCGTCAGTGCGTGGTTCGCCTGAACAACGAAAGGTGAGTAAACAGCTCAGAGTTCTGATTTAAATAAAAATAGGGCGTTTAGTTTTGACGAGATTGCTCTTACCTACAGAGTACAGTCCTACAGTCAGCACTTACAGTATAGCTCAAAACAAAGTTAGTTTTTTGCGAATTTCGCAAACTAAGCAAATATCGCGAAGCAAGCGATATTTCGCTAAATTTATAGAAGTTCGCGAAAAACTTAACGAACATCGCTAAATCCTTAGCTAGCTAATTTGAGGGGTTTCTCCATATCTACCAAAAATTTGCAAAAAATTTAAAATTTAGTTTGGAGTCAAGATTTACTGCCTTCTCGAAGTTTGCTATGGTTTAGCGAAGTTCGCATTATTTTCGCTAAATTCGCCAAGATTTTAGCGAATTTCGCGAAGATTAGGAATTTCGCTAAAATCTTCGCGAACTTCGCAAAACGTTCTTAAAATCTACGCGTAATTCTCTAAAATCTTGGCGGATTTCGCGAAATTATGCGAACTTCGCGAAGCCACCAAATCTTGATTAAGAATTCGATTTAAAATTTTTGGTAGATATGGTGAAAACCCCTCAAATTAGCTAGCTAAAGACTTTAGCGAAATGTCGCTTGCATCGCAAAGTTCGCGGAGTTTGCGAACTCCGCAAAAATTAGCTTTGTTTTGAGCTATACTGTAGTTTTAGCGTCTGAATGTTTCTCAGGAAAAGCTAACGTTTGCAAATAAGCCTGGTTGGAGTGCAAGTTGTCTGTTTTGTGGTCCGGTCCATGTAGGAATTTTGAAAAGCAGGCTGTAGTTGTGTCTTTTATAATAAACTTTCATTTAGCCATTTGCTGTTTGGTTTAGTCATTTAGTTTTGCAGTTTACTTGCATTTAATGTGCCATGATTGACATTTTAGAGAATAATAATTATGTTCAGGTGACTTTATCCTTTTCTTAATAGAACTAGCCTGGTTGGTTTTGTATTTCAGGTGCAAGTAGCCAAATGGGTTCGTATTCGAAAAATGTGGGCTGGGACGCCCACAGAACGACAGCTAGGCGATCCGGGAATGTTGCTTAAGGTTGTGGGTGCGGCTGAATTTGCTGCGGCTCAGTCTGGCCAGGATGGAGGCACTTCGCTGTCCCAGTTTTGTGACGAGTATGGAATTCGTCAGAAAGCTCTGATGGACGTACGAAAACTTAGGCGACAGCTGACCCAGTTGGTAAATGCAATCCTGGTGGACAATGCGGACGAGAATGGGTTAGAGCTCACAGTTTTTAATCTCGTGTAAAGTATTTTAAATTTAGTATCTTAGCCTTTATTATGTAGAACAGTCCCAGTCAATGGTTGGATTATATTATTTTTGGATATGTCCATGGCATAAGTGGAAATGTGAACGTGTCTTGTGGAAATAGAGAATTAAATTCAGATAATATTGGATTTTTTCGAAATGTTAATACTTGTGTATGTCGTGCCTTATTCACTTCTAAATTCTTGTCATTTCAGTCAAGTCAGTCTGGATCCTCTTCAGCCTCCTCCTTCCTCCGATCAATTGCTGCAACTCCGTCAACTATTGACAGCTGGTTTGGCAGAAAATGTTGCCCGTCGAGTGGCGGCAGTGAATACGGGGACCTCCACCGTCTCCACTTCGGGAACCAGTTCACCCCCTCCCAATAGCTATCAAGCGGCTTCTGGTCTAGAAGGCTTCCTGTTGATTCATCCCGTCTCAGTTCTGAGAAAGGATCTACCAGAATGGGTTGTTTATCAAGTAATTACGTAACTGTATAGACATATTTACACACAATTTCTGCACTACAAAGACTCGGATACATGTGACATACAATGCAATTTTCGGTCATGTCTTCCTCAGCTGTGCATCTTCGGCAAAACTATTTTCGTCAATGTTGTTACCCTTAACCAGAACTTAGCGAATATTAACGAACTTCTAAAAGCATCTTCATTAAAGGTATTTACTCTCAGTTTTTAAGGGGGGAGGCTACGAACGGTTTTGCCCAACTTCTTCAGAGAGACCTACCTTTTGACATATGATTAGCTAACATATCAAGGTTACATAGTCCGTAGTGGGCATTATTATATCTAACACACATCAATTCTGGCACTACGCCAAAGTAGAAATTTTGGCGCGAAAAGTGGGTTTTCTGAAAAAGGCTTTCTGAACTCTGGTGCTCTGGTGCTAGCAAACTTTTTGTTAAGAAATAACCCTTATTGTTAGGCCTGAAAAGCTAGCTAAGCGCAGTAAAAATGGGGTCAAAAATTTTTTTGTCTCCGATTTTGCCGAAAAGGTGCTTATAGGGGTTATTTGACCTGCTGAATCCGAATCTGAAATCCGTTTTTCGATATGACGCTTCCTTCATTCAGTATGCGCTTACAACTGTCTTAGACATTTTTGGAGCGATCGCCGTTCATACTTCGAGAAATCAATCTAGCATTTCTAAATATTGAAGCGAGGTTTAGTGACCTAAGCTGTCTGCACTTCTTGGTACACTCACTGACCTGTAATACGCAAGGTTTCAGCCGATTCTGCCACAGTACTTTGGAGTAATTGACTCACATCTTCGAAATGGCACCAAATGACAGTGACAATATCGATAATGTCATCTAGCACTGCGAACGCTGGGATTAACGAAACCACGTCATTTTTACATAAGTTAAGACAGATACTTGGAGTATTAATCGGAGCAAAGTTGGGCTCCTTTGATAAACCACAGGTCATTAGACGTTAGTTAACCTCCACCCGTATAGACCTACAACACCCAATTTTTCGCATTTTGATTGTATCGCGCAGAAAAGTATACACTGATTTAAGGATTATTTTACACGATATCAAAGCGCTATATGTCAGTACTATTTCTGGAAAATTTGGGTACCGTACCTTGCCCATAGCGATCAGGGCGAGGCAAAGTTTTTGTATGTGTCATGTCGAGCTTTGGACCGACAACACCAACTTCTGATAGCTCCGCAGGACGCTACGCTGCATGGAATGCTTTCAAACTTCAAACTATTTTACACTAAACCTAATACTATTATATGGCAAAAGACTAGCTAGCTTTTCCAACATCGAACTTTTAGTGAAATTCGTAGCCCCCCCCTTAAATGTATTTCTTTGTTCGTCAGAAAAACGTCCCGGTTACATGTCCTTTAGTGCAAAGAAAATTTTGGCCACTCGCGGAGTTTTAAGAAACCGGCTTTAGAGATATTAAAAGTTCTGTACATCTGTCAGGAAAGTAGGCTTGTGAGTTAATACAGCCAAATGTACACAGTATGCTCTCCAAAATGACAAATATTGACAAAGTTCTAACAAACACTGCTCAAAAGGAAGCCATCATCCTATCTTACTGGCATTTTTTAGGGTTTTGAAAGTGGGGGGGGGGGCTTCGCCCCCCCCCCCCGTGGGAGGGGGAAGTGGGGGGGGGGCTTCCGAAAAGTGGGGGGGGGGCGAGGCAATGTAAAATATACCTAAATTTTTAGCGAAAAATTACCATTTTTAAGGTAAAAACGCAAAAAATCGCTGTTTTTAAGCTTAAAATGAGCTTATAAGTCCATAAATTAGCTAAAAATTGAGAAAAGTTTTGAAATTTGACCTCAAAAACCTAATTTTTTGACCCTTTTCGACGACCCCCAAAAAAGTGGGTGGGGGCTTGCCGAAAAGTGGGGGGGGGGGGGGCGAAAGTGGGGGGGCGCCGAAAAGTGGAGGGGGGAACCGAAAAGTGGGGGCCCCCCCCCCCCCCCCCCACTAAAAAAATGCCAGTCTTACGTATCACTGGGTCCTTCCCAGTCTTTGAAATCCGCTTCAATACGAGCACAGCTCTAATAGTTGTACTTCTTGAGACATAGTTTACTTCAGGTTCTTTGTTAGCATCTTTCGTATTGTTTCAGGAAATCGTTGAGTCAGGAGGTCAGCCGGCCAAAAAATACATGCAAACCGTATGCGCAGTTGAATCTGATTGGTTGTCGGAATTGGCCCCTGGTCACTGTAGATTTGGAGACGATCCCTTGCCGGATCCTGCTCCCTGTTATCAACCCCCACCTCAGGATCGAATAGTCTGCAGTGTTCCGGTTTGGTTTGGAGCCATGGGGTGGTCCCTACCTCCAGCTGCAACTGCACATCCCTTGAATTTAGACTACTATCGTAGGCTTGCCGTTGCTTTTCTGGACGGTTCCCTGTGCCCCAGGCTTCGACGGTATACATCTAACTTGTTGGCCCGACCGCAAACTATTTTAAAAAGTTGGGCGGGCCTACAAAGGCGAATTGAACTGCTGCTAGGTCGTCTAGCTGCCAGAGATGTTCGAAGTTACAAGGACTTGGACAGCATTTGGACTACAGAATTTCTATTTTTGTTAGATGAATATCTGGAGTGGGTTCCGTCAGCTCTGCATTCAGAAGTTCAACTCATTTGGCCACCGAAACGTTGATGTTGGTCATTAAATTGTTTTTCAGTTTCACGTATTTTCAAAGTTTATTGAAGGGATTTTGGTAATCTGAATTCGGAGAATCGTATGCTGTGGTTTTGGGTTTTGTTATCTGTTTGTTTATTGTTACTACTTCTGTCTGTTACTGTTATTTTAAAATAAAATTATTTGCATTGTATTTGTAGTTGGGCAGCCGTCCGTCAAAGCAACTTAAGAGAGCATGCTGTAACATACACTTTGTGGAATCAAGAGTACATAATATACAAGAGTGACATTTGGCAGGTTCTCTGATATCAACTGCAGGCTTACGGCTGATCACCGACACAAACGTGTACTTAGTGATCCCCGTAAATGTGTACCCGGTACAAACCTGGTTAAACGAACTCGAACGCTGTCTTGGCGTTCTAAAGCTCGAAGCAGACAAAAGACGCACGGAGGCCTGATTTCGAGTTTTATCACGTGACATGGCGAGTGAGCCTACAGAAATGTGTACCGGGTACACATTTGTGTGGGGGGGTCACTAGGTACACCTTTGTGGGGGGTGATCAGCCGTTAGCGTGCACAGCATGTGCATGTACCTGCAGCTGATAACAGAGAATCTGCGAGCTGTCACTCATATATTGTATACTCTTGGTAGAATCAATGTTTTCAAGAAATTTTTTATTAGTCTGAAAAATTCTTTTTAAGGAACACATTTTCTATGGACAAATATTTGATAACTTAAAAAACCAGCTGGAAACAGTTTTTGACATAGTGTGCAGAATAGATTGAAATGGGGGTCGTTTCTGTGAACTGCATATATACAAAGATTCCGAAATAGCACTGTCAACCATACTCTTATCATTTTAGAATAATGAGAATATTAGTCATAATTAGAATATTGCTAGGAATTTCTGACTTGAGAAATTTAATATGCACTTTCACATATTTTCAGCAGTAAAGCTAATCTGTGAAATTTGCACAAAAAGATCGGAAGCCCGTAATTTCGCGTAAGCACGCTCGACCTGCCGAAGCCTCCTCGACTGCCGACGTAAAGCTATATCACACTAAGAATATTTTTTATTTTGTCTTGGTGTCCAGCAATGCAGGTTCTCGTTAGATACCTTTATCATGCTGTCCATGCGACAAGAGTAAACAAGATCCCCGAGCAAGCAGTCCTGACTTACGGATATTTCAGTCACGTCCAGAGTAATCGCAATCGTGCTGTTTGGCGATTGAGGCTGCCCTCTGCATATCATAGTGACTACGATGGCTGAAACGTACCAGTCCACTCGCATAGGGCAAAAACGGGGAACTTTTTGTATAGTTTGCAGGAAGGAAGAGTAGGAAGGCCGTCCTCAGACAGGAAAGTTGAAACGGCCACAAAAGAAGAATTGTAGTTTTAATTTAAAGGTGTAGAATTAGTTTTTAAATTTAGCTTACCACGCTTTGAGAAATTTCTGAGTGGGGGGACACAGGAATAGACGCAGAAGGCAGAAGTAGACGCAGAAGTACCTTTTTCACACGCCATGCCTATGCCTGTTCCCAGTCAGCTGTCAAACAAAGCAAAAATATAACTCCTGCTGGTCTGATTGCAGCTGATCGTATCCTTTTGTGCAGTGATGTGATCGTGTCGTGTCGTGATTTGTGTCGTGATTTTTTGAAACGCTATAACTCGCAATTTTGGGAGTTGGAAAGAGTTTTATACATCGTTTTAAAGCTTATTATCTGTACATTCACATGAGCTTACGAAACTAGCAAAATTAATAAAAACATAGCAGAAATTTTCTGACATGCTGACATGACATCTAACAGGATGAATATAGACCAAAAATTTTTGAACATCGATTTCTCAAAACTAAGGAATCGGCGAACGGTTCTTTATGTGCCATGATATGAAGGACATATGGGCCGAGGGACGTTTTTTGGATTTGGCTCAGCAGGTCTTAACGATCGAGAAAACCGGCCAAATGCACCATTACACGAAATTTCGCAACTTCGCGTTGAGTTTTCTTGCTACTCGATATGTTTTAGCCCAAACCAAGAAAAACATCCCTCCGGCAGAAGTGCGAATTTCGACTTTGTCAAAAATCTCCGGAATCCGTCGAGTAGTTATTGAGAAATCGATGTTCGAAATAAAATAATCGAGTTTTGCCAAAATAGTTTTTCGGCCAAATCTCTAGCTTAAGGTGGTGATTCCTTTTGGGCACATATTGCTGATTGACGGCGTAAACCAGGATGAAATTCAACGAAACTTTCCAAAATAAGTTGTTTTAGCGTTCTAACACCCTCTGCGCAATCGCGCTTCAAAAATTCTACATTTGCGTTCAGGGCGGTTTTTGCCAATTTCTGAAAGTTTGGCAGCAGCTGCATGGCTATGACTACATCCGTTTGAAAGAACTCGTTAAACTCTACAATTTTGCTTTTGGAAGCAACTTTCTAGCTTTTCCCTATCGTGAGATATAGCCAATTTTCTTATTTTGGCGTCAAAAACTTGTCCTTTCTGCAGAAAGCAAATAATCCACTACTTCTTGAGCTACGAAAGCCGTAAAATTTAACTAAGGGTGTCGATTTAAAGGTCTCACAGAGGCCAATTATCGGAGGCATGAACATCGTACAATTGCTATCCCTTAGGCTGCTATCACAAAAAATGTAGTTTTTGCAAAAACACGACCAAATTTTTTCCAGCGATTGTGCAGAATTTAGTATGCAAGCTAGAGAGTTGCCACTTAGCAGATGTGTTCTACACAAAAATACCCCGGGACCCTTTTTTAGTTGCCCTGATAGCTGCTTTCTAACTGAAGTAGTGGCTTGCCAAAGTAGTGAAAAGCAGGCAAAATCCAGGTTGCGCAGACATTTTAGTTTATTTCTCCATAACGAAGAGCGATATCACAATAACTAAAAAAGGGTCCCCAGCTATTTGATAGAGGTATCGAATGCTCTAACCGATGTCCTGCGAAAAAATTTACTTCAGCCTGCAAAAAATCTGAAAAATTATACTTCTTCTAAAATACAGGAAAAACATTTTGGAAAGCCAAACTTAGATTCATTGTACTCATTAAAAAGAGAAAATGTTAAGCTACATTTTGATATAAAGACGACTTCTTAACTCCAAATAATGCATGAATAATAGTGGTTCAAAGTTGATGTCCCCAAAAGGAATCACCACCTTAAAACAATACCCGGAAGTTTTACACCGGTGCAAAACTTCCCCCGGGGAAAGATTTGCACCAGCGTTCACAGCGACTGTGAAGTTAGCAACCATGATCAAAATGTTTTGGGTGCTAGTTAAGAATGACTCAAACAATTCTACGTTTTGTTTTTTGCCAGTTAATTGTTTAATAGGTGAAGTATCGACGTCAATCGACCTTAAATTTTTCGTTTTTATAGTTTTAATTCACAAAATTAACTTGTAAAAAGCTTATATCAAATTGCGTTGAATCATTAAATGAAATCCCTCAAATTTAACATACATTAAATCGAAAGAACCAGTATCTTGCTGTTGAAATTTACAGCGTTGATCAATGACCAAAATCTGCTGGTTAGAATCAATTGAAGGTTATTTCCTCTCTATCTCTTTGGGGGGATAAATCTCAGTTGGGTACATTTTTATCCATAACATTCATAGACGTGTTGGGTTTATGAAATCAGGTTGTTGCTGGTTTAAACAAGTTTTCATAGTTTTAAAAATGAAAAATTAATCTTTTTCTAAAGATTTTAAGATTTTAGACAAGAGTTTTTGTTTAAGCTGGAGGCGCAACGTCAACAAAAAGCTTGGTAATCTAGTTTGTTAGATCATTTATCTAAGTGTTTTCAGGAACTAAGTGAGATCGGTTCCACCACGTGCAGGAGACTGCCGCGCAAAATGAAAATTTTTAAGAATGTTTTCTCTAGTTGTGAAACTTATTGGTGATTTTGATTTCAATCATTGTCCAAGCTATGCCTGTGATCGTTCGATCTTTAATCCTTACCGTACATTTATGTTGTCCCGACCCGAAGTAACGGAACAGGAGTTGCGGTCCTGTGATTCTTTCGCGAGAACTCGATGATTTGCCTTTGCAGCGGGAGGAATAAATCCTGAGTGAAGTGAGTGAAAGGTGAAAGAAGCTGAGCGTTTGAAATGGTGCAAAAACAAACCAGCTAATCCTCTTTCGACAAAGCATAGATGCGTCTGTACTTGAAAAACTGGTTACTGCTGCTTAAAGGATTCATCTGTCATTTGGCCATATTAACGTCAAGGGAAGGTTAAGAAATGCTAGTCAGTGAACCTTTGATGGCCGTTGTTTCAATAAATTTCGACTACGGAAAATCAGCCAAGCTTGAGTTGATACTGGGGAAGTACTGCAAAGAAACATTTATATACTCGGTCCGATTGATCCTACATACAATTGAGACTGGCTGCGTTCCTGCAATTCTGGCAGTATCTACGTCTCAGCTCATCTGTATGTATCCTGAGTTTGCGGCGAATTTATCCTGTAACCTGTTCACTACAACCACCACTACCACAAGCACAACGCCAGCTACCACTTCTACTACTACCACAACCGCTACTAATGCTACTAATGTCACCACGTCTATTGCCTCTACCAGTGCCGTAACTACCCCCCTTGCCCCTCCTGCGCCAGGGGTTACCAGGCGCAGACAAAGTGAATTTGTATACAAATGGAGGTGGATCAGATAAGTCACATTATTTTATCATAAATTAAGCTTTGTAATCAGAAAACAACCTACGCGTTTGCACAGGCTGATCAGAAAGGAAGGAGGATGTAGTTTCTGCATCATATCGGCCGACAACACGAAAATTTAGATCCTACGGATCCATGGTGAGCATCTGATCTACCCAGATCTAAGCTCATTCTCCGGCTCCGAAACGGGGCCGCAACTAGTGATACCGCAGGGGAAACCCTGCATACCCCCCCCTGGGCGATTTACCGAGATTGTCAAGGGGTGGCCGCCTGCTGGTGGAGCTACCACAGGACCTTCATTACGGTGAAAGTAATGGACGTACTGATAGCCTTGTAGAACACCTCGGATAATTGCTGCGGCAGTTGTTCAGTGTCAGCTACCCCACACCCCAGACAAAATTCAAAAATCGCTGGCACTACCCCTAACCGGCGAACCGACTGGGGTGAGGTGGCTGTAAAAAAAGTGTTTTCAGGGATCCATCCGAAATTCGTTTTTCAATTCAGCTTTTCATTGATCTATTGCAAGCTAGTGTTGTAAACTTAGCACAACACTGAGCTAACAAAAAGCTGTACAACAAAATTGATATCATGTTCGTATTCAACGTGTGAGCGAAATGTGAGCGAAATTGGTGACAATACGTTTTGGATCCCGTTTGTCTGCCCCCTGAAAATTAAATATTTAATTTTTACAAATTTTTTAAGTTTTTGAAAAATTGATTGAAAGGTGTGTACAAACGCAAGTTAAGATTCGGAAAATGCATACACAGATTAAAACCTAAGATTGTCTACAATGTCAAATTTCTTTCAATTTTTAGTTTTTTTAAAGTTAATAATGTGTAATATTCCATATAGTAATAATAGCATATTCCAGTAGAAGTTGTAATGCCAGTATGTACAGCATGGAAAATCTTTGAATTTAAATTTCCGGACGTCTTCCAATTTTGTAGGATATACATAAAGTTCAATTCTAATTCTTTCAAACATATTTCGGCGTTCTTAAACTATTATATTTTCATCTTACTGTGTGTGTAAGAATCTAAATCTAGCTTAGTTCCGTTTTTGGATTTTGGTGTATTTAATTGTTTTGAGGCTGGTCCCAATTTTGGACATCCACGGGCTTTTTCAAGAGAGTATGGAGGAGTTGGCAGGGTTAGGGTTTAAGTGTAATTAGATTCTGAAGTAAAGAGTAATAAAACGAATAAATGAAAGTTTTAAGTTGTAGGTGTTAAAATAATAATCTTAAAGTTAATATTAGTTCGATTAACGTAAATCGATAACTCAGACACGTAAATAAAAGTAAATTCGCAAATAACGTTAAAAATCAAGCTTTCACTCATGGAGTTACAACAGATTACAAAGCACTGGACAAATTTAATCAATTAATATATTTATTGCGGAACCTGTAAATGAAATAGCTGTTTCCAGTTTTTGTTGTCATACCATACCAGTCGAAAATTCCCTTTGCCCTGAAATGGGTTTAAAGGCGCATCATAGCGTTGTTCTAACCAACTTATTTTTCAAGTGAGCTGCATTTTACTATTTCAAAATTATGAGCCAGAGCTTAGCTAAGACCTCGGTTGTAATTATTCTTAACAACAATAAAATTGTACCAGTGCAAATCTTCCCCCGGGGGAAGAATTGCACCGGCGCAAATCTTCCGGGGGCAAGATTTGCACGGGGGGAAGTTTTGCACCGTGACACCTTCTCTGAATTAACACATACGAACCTTAAAGTTTAATGTTTACGTCAAGTTTGTATCTCTACGGAGATCCGCTGGCCACTGCAGTCCTCTTTCTGTGCATAGCACAGTCAGAGAGGTTTTGATAAAGCCTTCTCTGGCTATGTTGCAGCACAGATAGAGCCGAGCTGGCTGTCCTTCTTGGACAACCAGGCAGGAGCTCCAGAAATTAGTTCTCTCTGGGTAAGAGCGCTCTCACAGCGCCCATTGGCTCTCTCCTGTTCGGACAAAGGCTACGGCCTTAGTGACTGCAGGCAGGCGTTTTTCATTATTTCTTTATGATTAAAGTTTAATGTTGATATCTTAGCTTGTGCTGTGTCGCAGTGATGGAATTAATCTGGTATCTGATAGTCAATAGCAAAGTCCGTGTCGCCAGAGTGATAATTGTTTGATATAGCGCAGGAGTTTGGAAGATCCGATCTCCCAAGTGTGCGAATAAAGACAGCCACCTTATTTGAAACTAAAATGGATGAGAAGAGAAAGAATGAATAAAGCAGGAAATTTCAACAAGCATTCATTCACACAAAGTAAATAAATTTATTTAATTTAACTTAGTTATAAAATTTGGTTGCTATCCTGGTATTGATATCAGATTGCTATATATGATATCAGGTTGCTATCAGATTGTACAAGAAATGTATATATGTCGACAAGACAAGCTTGCTCGAACTTCAGGGATCGATGGAATAGACAATCAAGCTGAAGTCAGGTCAGAAGTCAGTCTGGCGGCCTTTCTCTAACATTATATAGGAATAAATAGGTGTCGTTGACTTAACTTCGTTTTTATGCAGAATCACTTTCTGAAAATTTGTCTTTGCAGGAGAATATGTTTCTGCTTGGCTCCCCCCAGATTTGGCATCATGTACAAGGACAGATAAAAATTGGGCTAAACAGTTACAGGACCCCTCTCTTATGTTTGCTCTGCCATCTTGGTTCCCACGCAACGACATGCAAAACATAGATCTTTGCATGAAAGCGTGTAAACAATGCCTTAAGATGGTAGAGCATGATTTACACTACAGTCCGGTTTCAAAACAGCTATGACTCACAGAGCAAATAAAATCAGAAAGATCGCTAATTCATTAATAGGAAACAGGTTTATTCTTCACTGACAGGCTAAAGATCTCTTTCAACCTTTTGCAGACGAAAGCTGATCATTTTGAAGAACAAGATTTATGTGAAGTTAAAGTTAGGCTCAGATGGAATGGTTTTAACCTCAGTCAATAAGTAAAACATGCGAACATTGCAAATTTATGAAAGTGGTATTTCTTTTACAGTTTATGGTAAGGCTTGGTAAGGATTTGCTTGCATAATTGCATTTTGCTTAGTTTCCCAGTAACTTCTACTTTAAAATTGTTTCCGCTGCGCAGCAGGCCTACAATTTATGGAAATGTTCTTTTGACAACATTTAATCTTTTGCAGACAATATTGCTTGTTAATGTAGATGATTGCAACGCTGAGTTGTACACACATTGTGCAGCTTCAGCACAGTTTCCGAAGTTTAAACACGGTGGCTGAGGCTGAGACCGCCGCATAAAAATCCCTGCTGTTTGTGCTGTTCTTGGTTAGCTGTGCTCTGATGTCGGATGAATATATAAGATGTGCCTGTGTTGACGTGAAGACTAGCAGGAAAAGAACTCTGACTTTGTTTTGATCTTGCAATCAAAGCTGGAGGATTCAAGTACCAATTTCACCCTCTTTTCAGCTCTGATTGGACTTCAAGTTTCACAAGTTTTAGTTGAAAATATCTGAAGTTTAATGCCATCCCTTAATTTAAAGTTGTTCTATCAGTACATTTGATAATAACTGGATTATTTACAATATAATAATCTAGTAACGTCAAAATTATTTACAATGTATTTGTGTGTGTGCGTGTGTGTGTGCGTGTGTGTGCGTGTGTGTGCGTGTGTGCGTGTGTGTGTGCGTGTGTGTGTTGAGGAGATTGAGTGAGACCACCTAATCTCCATGTCCACCCACGTCTAGATCGAACCAGAACACTACACAAAGCTACAGGTAAACAGGTTCTGTACAGATTCTGTTCTTACAAGCCAGAACAGAGCCAATCAAAATTTTCATTTCCAAGAACTTAGCAGATCCCTTTATTGAACAAATTTTAAAACAAATTGATACAAGCAGTTTTTTATACCTACTGAAAATTAGATCAACATGGGCCTGTGTAGCTGGATGCAAATTTAAGTTGCGTCCCTTTAAGAAATTTTGCGTCCAGGCAGAATTCTTGTTTTAGCGTGTTTTTAGTGCAAAAATTGTTTTATTTCTGAAAATTTCGATAATTTCTTTAGTGCAAAGCTATTTAGACTATTTAGAAAGCTGATGCTGCTTAACTGTAATGCACGATTACAGGATTACCTCCTTAGAATATAGATGCGTCCAACACACACGGCGGGGGTCCGGGGGGGCGGAGCGCCCCAGAAGTTGAAGAATTTTTCGAAATTACAGAATAATCCGTAATGGAAATGTTTAAAAAGATTTTATTTGGCATCCGTTGCATCTAACGAATGCCTTGAGTAATTTTCGATATTATTGACACACATTATTCCGATATGTCAATGTTAGTTAAACTAATTAAAGTATTAAAAATGTATGAAATATTTAAGAATATCATTGAGAAGAAGGGTAGTAAATATTAAAACATACATCCGGTTTCGAAAACTCTGAGAACTACTGATCCTTGATAGCAGGATTATTGCAAATGAGCACCGGGGGGTCTGGGGGGCGAAGAATTTGTTTGAAATTACAGAATAATCCGTAATGGAAATGTTTAAAAAGATTTTATTTGGCATCCGTTGCATCTAACGAATGCATTGAGTAATTTTCGATATTATTGACACACATTATTCCGATATGTCAATGTTAGTTAAACTAATTAAAGTATTAAATATTTATGAAATATTTAGGAATATCATTGAGAAGAAAGGTACCAAATATTAAAACATACATTCGGTTTAGAAAACTTTGAGAACTGGTGATCCTTGATAGCAGGATTATTGCAAATGAGCACAGGGGTTCTGGGGGACGGAGCCCCCCAGAAGTTGGAGATTTTTCGAAATTACGGATTAAATCCGTTGTGGAAATGTTTAAAAAGGCTGATTTGGCAACTCTTACATCTATTCTAACTAATGCTCCTGACTCTAATGCATTTTTTGTGTTAATTACATCTGTGAATTCTTGAATTTTGAATTAAGTCAGTATAAAGTAATTAGAGAAGCGTATATATATATATATATGCTCCGTGCAGCATTATTCAACGGCAAAACAGTGAAGCATTTGTAAATACTATTAACGTTAGTTACGATAAATTGATAGTGGATTGGTCGTACATAGGCCTTTTGTTTTTGAAAATTTTAGAAAAATGGTAATCTTGCATTATTTCAAATTGCCATTTTGTGTATTTTTATTACAAATTTTGTTAATTTCGGGGTTTTACTTTAGTACTAATCTTGATCCTGCCTGACCTGTTGAATGAGTGCAATATAAATGTATAAATATATATATAAATGTATATAAATGCACTTAGTAATCTCTATGTATTTATTGAAGTGCAATTCACGAGTTCGAAAAGATCTGATATATATGGATGCAGGTGGACAACAACTTAACAAATAACATGACATTGAGTACCATTGAGGCATGACCTTACACCTTGGTTGGCATTCCATGACAAGGAGGGAAACACCGGGGGTCTGGGCGTGGAGCCCCCAGGACCCGAAGAAATTTTTGGAAAAAAACGAAAAATTGGTACTGGAAACATTTAAAGTTTTTACTCTTACAAAAGTGAATTTTCTCCCGAAATAATGTTGCGTCTAGCTTGCGTCCCGCTAAAATTTGGGTGTGCATAAAACACGGCCCCGGCCCCGGCCCCGGCCCCGGCCCCGGCCCGGTACATAAAACACGGCCCCGGCTCCGGCCCCGGCCCCGGCCCAAACTACATATGACCAAATGTTGTACATCTAGAATAGGGCTCGCTTAGAAATTTCGAGTGATTTAAAAATCAACTGATAATGTTTATCTTTGCAATCAGTAACTAAGTTTTTAAAGTAAGCCGTGCCGTATTGACACCTTGTGGTCATAAAGTTCAAGAGATCGTAAAAAATAACATTTTATAAAAGATTACATAAAATAGCATAAACGCATTTACGCATTTGCTTTACACAATTTAATTTAATTTGCACATTTAATAACTGCATAACATAAAGTTTGTTATTTGTAGGTTTATCATGATACAAAAACTTAAAAAAGGTGGTTTAAAGATAACATTTTCAATTCAAAATTCGATTTTTCAAACTCAAAGACTAAACATTTAAACAATTTAATTTGATAGATTAGGAGATGCTGAATTGGTTATATTCAGTCCCATTAGTCAAAAATATGATTTTTTGATGGGGCCGTGATGGGGCCGTGTTTTATGTATGGGGCCGTGACGGGGCCGTGTTTTATGCACGGGGCCGTGATGGGGCCGTGTTTTATGTGGGGCCGGGACCGGGGCCGGGGCCGGGGCCGGGGCCGTGTTTTATGCACCGGGGCCGGAGCCGGAGCCGGGGCCGTGTTTTATGTACCGGGCCGGGGCGCGTATTTAGAAAGTGTACGTGCATGTCGCGCAATACGAAAGTGTACGTGAGCCACGCGCACAATTTCAAAATGTACGTGGACGTCGCGCAATGAGAAAGTGTACGTGAGCCACGCGCATTTCTAGTAAAATGTACGTGCATGTCGCGCAGCGTTAAACATAGCGTACAGCAATGGTTCTTTTTCACAATTTTAGCAAAAATACGTACGTATATATAATGTTATTTACATATATAGTAATATCCGTTTCATAATACTCTCTTGGTTTTGCCTATTGTTTATTATGACTGTCTGGAATGACGATTTTTGGATAAGACGCTCTTAGAAATGTTCCAGTAGAAACTACAGAAATCACTTTTGTGGATGATAAATGCAAAAGCTTTGTAGAAAATGCAGGTTAGCTCTTGTAATTTCTATTATTTCTACTTCTACTACTCTTGTATTTACCGGATATACTCTGGTAGAATGGATTACAAGTTAAACTAGTATATATTCCATACAAATGAAAACTGTAGTTTTCACTGGCTTAAAGGTTTACTCTACAGGAAAGTAGTCGATACGCTGATAACGCAAACTAAGTATATAAGGGCGACAGTGATCATAGTTTTTGAAGACTGAAATTTTTTGAATTCAAATTTTTAGTGTTTCAACATCCCGTGGGTGAGTTTTTTGTAACGACCGCTCTCTGCCAAAAATAGTTTGGGAGCGGTCCCCATTTGCCCACCTCCTTTCCATTAGCAGGTCTCCAGTGAAAATTACATGTTTTGTCTTGTAAAAACTACCGGTTTCTCTAGTACTTTCTATAGGAAACTCCTGTAAAAACTACAGGTTTCCCTAGTATCTTTACAGGATACTTTAATTTTGCGGTTTGCCAGTTCAAGAATTGATGAACTATTTAATTTCAGCGAAAGTGCTGGGATTTTGACACCAAAATACTAAAATTAGGTATATTTCACGACACGAAAAATGTTGAAAGTTACGTCAGAAAGCAAAAATGTAGGGCTCAACAAGCTTCCTTGTCAAATTTTTAAGGACTGTGAAATATTAGAAAAGTCACGTGAAACGTCTACCAAAAACTACCTTGAACGGAAATGTCGAATTTTGGAAGTGTGACGAGGGTGTTAGAGACTTATTTTGGAAGTTTCGTCAACTTTCATCTTGATTTCAGCCATCAGCCGACAAACCTACCGACGTGCCAGAATGGAATCATTATCTTTATAAGGGTTATTGGAGGTCGCATTGATCCAAAATCGATAGTCTGAATTTCGCTCATTTTTACACAAAATATACATTTAGTTTTGATGTTTTCAAAGGTGACAAATTATTAGAGTTTAAAATCAAACGGTGACAGAAATTTTCAGGTTTAAATATCAAAACTTAAAATTTTCGGTGATGAGCCCTTCAAGAGTCTGTGGAGTGAGAACGGTAGTGAAATTGGGATCTGAACTGAGTTGAAACCGAAACTAAACCGAATCGAAAGGAACTGTGCCTTCAAGCAGGCACTATATACATGTTGAACACACGTAGTTCTATCAGAAAACTTGTTTAGCTCATCTTGTGTTATCGACTAATACTCATTTGCCTAAATTTTAGAAATTTCACAAACTGACTATTTGGTGTTGTCCCGTTAGCGCGCACAAAAACTGAAAATCCTTAATTGTAGTCCCATCAACGCGCACGTCCCGTTAGCGCGCATTGACCTTTCATTTTAATAAAAGGCCCGTTAGCGCGCGCTTCCCTTTATCATGCACACAATATAATTTTTTATAGAGCTAGAATGCCTTTAATTACTGTTTTAGCTGATCCTTATTGATTGGTCTTTGAATTATGATTTCTGCAAAATTAAAATTGCTGAATAAACTTTGAAGACTTCATTCAAACTTGAAAACTACATTCAAAAAAGACGGCTTGATGACCATAGCTGTGGCCCCCAAATTAAATCCAAGTATTAATGACTTTATTGCGCGCCCTGCTGTGCCGTTTCCAATTTGAAGTCTAATAGAGAGGTCAAATGGTGGTTAACTCTAATGCAGTTTGAAGTGGAAATAGGGGGGGGGGCCATCAGTGACTATATAAAGAGTACAAAATAATAGTAATGTTGCAAAACAAGTGTTCATCTAAACTGAAACTTTAAGGGGGGGGGGCTACGAACGGTTTTGCCCAACTTCTTCAGAGAGACCTTCCTTTTGGCATATGATTAGCTAACATATCAAGGTTAAATAGTCCGTAGTGGGCATTATTATATCCAACACACATCGATTCTGGCACTACGCCAAAGTCGAAATTTTGGTGCGAAAAGTGGGTTTTTTGAAAAAGCTCTTCTGAATTCTGGTGGATTAACGGTTTGACCAATTCTGAAACTTTTTGCCACAAATGTTAACTGTTACTAGTGCTAAATATTAAAAGTATTCCGGCTTTCGAGCGTTGCTTTCTTCTTCAGCTATAACAGCTCAAAATTTGAAATTTGACAAAAAGTTGCGATGTGACCGTGGGCCGTTTTCGATCTAATAAAATTGACAGCCCCTAGCCTACCCCAGCTTTTTACCAAATATTAGGCTCTAATAGGGGCAAACTGTCTGTGAGTTTCGAGAGTTTTGGCTTTCTGGTTTGTGTGCTAGCAAACTTTTTGTTAAGAAATAACCCTTATTTTTAGGCCTAAAAAGCTAGCTAAGCGCAGTAAAAATGGGGTCAAAAAATTTTTTGTCTCCGATTTCGCCGAAAAGGTGGTTATAGGTGTTATTTGGCCTGCTGAATTCGAATATGAAATCCGTTTTTCGATATGACGCTTTCTTCGTTCAGTATGCGCTTACAACTGTCTTAGGGTCGTTTCACAAAAAACTTAAACTACTTAACTTAAACGACTTAACTTAAACGACTTAATTTAAGTAGTTTAAGTCGTTTAAGTCATTTATTTATGAAACCAATTTTTAAGAAGTTTAAGTTTAAGTAGTTTAAGTTAAGTCGTTTAAGCCGACTTTTAATGAAACGAATTGAACTCTTCCATTAAAATAATGATTAAGAAGGTACCTTTTGGTGCGGTATTTGTTACTGTTTCTGGATTTTACGAGGTTATTACATCAATAGGGTGCTCTGTCGGATGGTCTAATTTCGGATAGTCTAACTTCGGATAGTCTAAAGAAATTTTCGGATAGTCTAACAAGGTCAAACTAAATTGCACTCTGAAATTTTCTGTTAATTGATTTTCGGATAGTCTAATTTCGGATAGTCTAACTTCGGGCAGTCTAAAGAAATTTTCGGATAGTCTAAAAGATAAGCAAAGAAAATTTACTATAGATTTAGAAATGTAACTGTTTTAAGTTAGACAACAGTTACAACAACATTTATTTAACACTACACAAGCAGAATCTAAAATTGTAAAAATCAGTTATGTATACAAGGATATATATTTATATAAAGTTTTATTGGATTGGCTCCGGCATACATCGAGCCAAAGAAAAGCATGAACTTGTAAATGCTGAGAGGAGGCTGCCCCATGTGACTATTAAAACGGCTGTGCCAGGCTTCTACAAAATTATTCGTGCGGATTTTCACGTTGTAAAAACCCCACAAAGATAATGGAGTACGGTGGCAGACATATAAATGTTAAATAAATGTTGTTGTAGCTGTTGTTAAACTTAAAATACTTAAAATATACTTAAATTTCTAATTCTTAGGTAAATTTCCTTTGCTTATCTTTTAGACTATCCGAAAATTTCTTTAGACTGTCCGAAGTTAGACTATCCGAAAATCAATTAACAAAAAATTTCAGAGTGCAATTAAGTTTGACCTTGTTAGACCATCCGAAAATTTCTTTAGACTATCCGAATTTAGACTATCCGAAATTAGACTATCCGAAAACACCCCCATCAATAGCGATTATTCCTCCTATAAAGTACAGTCTCTGCAAAGAACATCATGCAGAATCTGGCATGGTTTCTTCAAGTTACGACTTACGGTAAGGGGATTAGTATTTGAGCAGCAATTTACTGATATGGGGTGGTGGCTTTTACGCAAACAATCCAATTGCAATCTATCACAAAATTCTCTAACTTCACACTGGTTTTTTCAATAGACTAGACATTTTGTACACTCATGGGCAATGATTTTACCAAAGAATGGCGACCGACGCTGACTGGAGTGATGGCACTGCTTGAATTTTGCTTGGAAGACCATGTTCACAACTAATTCAACCAAATTTTGTTCGGGATCTGCTCTTTGCGGATTCCAACCTAACTAACATTTAAAAGAGTTGCAACCTAACATATTATCTATCTAGCCCCTGTTAAGCAAGCAATTTAAGTTAAGCAAGCAAGGCAGTCCAGTGCTCATTCCTATATATTTCTTGTTAGGGACTAGAAGTCAGAGCAAACATTATCGATTATAATTAACGTTGTGATAATAATAATAATAATCTTATATATTGAACAGTTGCAAACAGACATGTGCTTGGGAAGGGGATTCCCCCCCAGACCTGGAGCTTACCCGCCAGAGGGTCGCTAACCACCCCAGAATACGGATTTTCCCGTTTTTCTGGGCACTAAACCGGAAGAATCCAGTTTTTTGGTCTGCCTTGGGCCGCCGGTTCACCCCCCAAAATTCCGCCTCCTGCACATGTATGGTTGCAAAGGCAATATAACATTTTCAAATGTTAAGATATACCTGCAAAATAAAGGTTGTAATACTAAAATCGATAAAATTAATATTTAATACATAGTTAAAGTGCCAAATAACCGTAGACAGTTTCATGCCTTAAAATGGTGTTTCGAAGGAACTATGACTGATAAATGTTATGAAAATTAGCCGTGTCTGATAAAATTGTTGTTTGCAAGACGGAAATACAGCATTGCTATATTTAATTTGGTCTGTTAATGGTGTAAACAATGGGTTCTCCTTGGGGATAAACTTGTTTTGAGCTAATCAAGTTTTGATTTGTTCAAGAGAATGGTTTTTATTAAATTTAACAGCTAATACAAGCTAAAATTTGAAAACAATACTGATTTTTGAAGCATAACCAAATTTTCAAAAACGTGGCGCTCTCACTGATATTCTAAAATTAATGTCCTCGTTGAGAGCTTTCGAATGATATAAGAACGACTTTACAACTCCCAAAATTGCGAAAGTTATTAAGCTTTAAATATGGCCACTCAATAGGCTTTCTTTCGTTTAAGTCGTTTAAGCCCCGTAAATCTACGGAGCTTAAAAATGACCGATTTTGAACTGCATTTAAGTGATCTACTTAAACTACTTAAACTAAGTGGTTTTTATGAAAGCAGTTCTACTTAAACGGCTTAAAGTTTAAGTCGCTGAAAGTTTAAGTAGACCTGTATTTGTGAAACGCTACTTTACTTAAAGTTTAAATAGCTGGTTTTTTGTGAAAGGAGGTCTACTTAAACGATTTAAGTTAAGTAGTTTAAGTCGTTTAAGTAGTTTAAGTAGAGGTTGGTTTCACAAAAACCACTTCGTTTAAGTTAAGTCGTTTAAGTACTTTTTGTGAATCGACCCTTAGATCTTTTTGGAGCGATCGCCATTCATACTTCGAGAAATCAATCTAGCATTTCTAAACATTGGAGCGAGGTTTAGTGACCTAGCTATCGGCACATCCTGGTACACTCACTGGCCTGTAATGCGCAAGGTTTCAGCCGATTCTGCCACAGTACTTTGGAGTAATTGACTCACATCTTCGAAATGGCACCAAATAACAGCGACAATATCGATAATGTAATCTAGCACTGCGAACGCAGGAATTAACGAAATCACGTCATTTTTACATAAGTTAAGACAGATACTTGGAGTATTAATTGGAGCAAAGTTGGGCTCCTTTGATAAACCACAGCTCATTAGACGTTAGTTAACCTCCACCCGTATAGACCTACAACACCCAATTTTTCACACTTTGATTGTATCGCACAGAAAAGTATACACTGATCTAAAGATTATTTTACACGATATCAAAGCGCTATATGTCAGTACTATTTCTGGAAAATTTGGGTACCGTGCCTTGCACATAGCGACCAGGGCGAGGCCAAGTTTGTGTACGTGTCATGTCGAGCTTTGGACCGACAACACCAACTTCTGATGGCTCCACAGGACGCTACGCTGCATGGAATTCTTTCAAACTTCAAACTATTTTACACTAAACCTAATACTATTATATGGCAAAAGACTAGCTAGCTTTTCCAACATCGAACTTTTAGTGAAATTCGTAGCCCCCCCCTTAACTGCTAAATCTTGAAGAGTGAAAGCGTAAACTGAACTTTAAAGTGTTGATTAATATAAACTATTTTTATTTTCACATTTCTATAGAATTATCTCTATTGTCATGTGCTGAAGTTATTCCCAAAGAGTCAAGTCATTCAAAATTTTTCCGTTTTCCACCCGGCCGGTCAACAACACTAAAATAGTTCGGCTCATCAACTGCTTGGTGTTCGTGGCAATTTCTTTGCAAATGCAGCTAATTTCACAAAACAGCTTGATTTAGTATGAAACAAAGAAAAATTTATACGCCTCGAAAAAGTGCATCTTCTGTTAAAATATGATGTTGTCAAAATACGTACTTGTATATATAAATACCATCACTATATATACATTATGGCACGTTTTACATATAGCTTTTGTGCACGATATGCTAATGCTGATTTACACTGAGCGAGGCGCACGTACATTTTACTACAAATGCGCGTGGCTCACGTACACTTTCTCGTTGCGCGACATCCACGTACATTTTGAAATTGTGCGCGTGGCTCACGTACACTTTCGTATTGCGCGACATGCACGTACACTTTCTAAATACGCGGCCGGGGCCGGGGCCGGAGCCGTGTTTTATGCACACCCTAAAATTTCATTGCGTCTAGATAAGAAACTTTGCGTCCAGACGCACATCTGCACGCTAAAAAACCCTGGCTAGATGATTTGGAAGACCACGTCTCCTTTCCACATACAACTGAGGCCCCAACTTGTCTGTTTAAAACGTCTAAATTCAGAACGACTGACGTTCGTAACGTCTACCGACGTTGCTGATGATCAAATCATGTAGTTTTTCGAAAATTTGTACACATTAATTCGACGTCTAAATTATATTTCAAAAAGGTGGTTCGGGCCCGAGCCAGATCCCAGATTTGTACATACATACATACATACATACATATACACACACACACACACACACACACACACACACACACACACACACACACACACACACACACACACACACACACACACACACACACACACACACACACACACACACACACACACACACACACATACACACACACACACACACACACATACACACACACACACACACACACACACACACACACACACACACACACACACACACACACACACACACACACACACACACACACACACACACACACAAACACACACACACACACACACACACACACACACACACACACACACACACACACACACACACACACACACACACACACACACACACACACACACACACACACACACACACCCCAAAAACACTATATGTATTCTTCTTCTATGTAAGAACGTGTAAGGTGATTGTACTCACTGGAGTACTTAAGATCACTGCAGTAATTTGATGAGGTTCAGTTGGTACGAGTAAACGAGCTGTGGATAGTTGAACGGGCTCGACAGATACAACATATTGGCGACGAGTGATAAACCCATGGAAACCCATATCGCCTCTCCGCCCCCTTTTCTGGCATGTCCGGGTGAGCCTGCCGTTCCGTGGTCACAGTAGGAGAAAGGATTTCGTACTTATCTGGTGGCTATTGGAGGTACAGCACCGAGAGTGTCAGAGGAACGGAAGATAGCGATTTTCGTCAACGCCCTTGGTGTGGAGGGACAGAGGGTATTCTACTCCCTGCCTAATTCAGCAACCGTGGATAATCTGGAAGAAGCCATCCAAGCTGCGAAAGATCACTTTGGACCGAAGAAAAATCTGGTTACCTGCCGATACAAATTTAAGCAAAGAAGCCAACTACCCGGAGAGTCCATTGATCAATGGTACGCTAATCTTTGTGCTTTGGTATCCGAATGTGAGTTTGGCGACATGCAAGACCAAATGCTGAGAGACCATATCGTGGAGAAAATCTCTTCCAACCGAATCCGAGAACGACTTCTGAGTGAGACCGCACTGACCTTGGAGAAGACCTTGCAAATATCACGCCAGACAGAATTGGCCGTAGCTGAGGCCAAGCTGATGAGCGAACGTCATGTGGGAGTGAATCTGGTCAAGGATGCTTCTAGTGCCGTTAGAAGTAGCAAGAAGTCTCTAAAGAAAGGTGGCGGCTACAGGAAAAGCTCGGGATTCTCAAGACCTGATTCGTCATCATCGGAAGAGGAACAGTGCGGTAGTTGCGGGTGGAGTGTTCACCGTAAAGAAGACCAGTGCCCTGCACGAGCCGCTAAATGCAATGGCTGCGGAGGAAAGGGACACTTTCGGCGCGTTTGCCCTTCAAAGACAGTGAATTCTGTTTTCATGGAAACGGGTGAAGAAGAAAAAGAAGAACAAGTTATAATCCTTTAAAGTTATTAAAACTGTGGACGGTGTTTTAGTTTAGTTGCTAATGTTTTGTTATATTGAAAGAGGGAAAATGTAGTATTGTGATATTATCCAGTGCTGTAACTATTCTATGTAAGAACGTGTAAGGTGATTGTACTCACTGGAGTACTTAAGATCACTGCAGTAATTTGATGAGGTTCAGTTGAGTAAACGAGCTGTGGATAGTTGAACGGGCTCGACAGATACAACAGCAACCCATTCATGGAGATAAGCTTGCTTCCGTGTTACTTGTTGACTAATTACAGCTATATCCTTCTTTAATTTGAGAAACAGACTTTAAGCCATTATAATTTGTAACAAACCTTGCTGACACGTAGAGCTACAGAGTCCCCAGTTGCTCCAAGGCAAAAAGTTGTCACGACTACTATCTTGTAAAGTTTTCGACGAAAGTGATCGAGATGTTAAAGCTAAATCATTTTCTGAATTGAAATCAGCAGGCTTACAGATTTCTGTATTGCAAATGCTGCGCTCAGAAGAGTGACCATCGCAATGCCTGAAATATATATTTTATTTTACATTAACTGGCAAACACCAGCCAATATAGCTTGATTTGTACATAGACGCATATGAGTAAAATATTTTGAACAGTTTAAAGACGCAGTTATCTGTTGTTTTGTTTTGAAGTTACAGAAGCTAAGCAAAAGCAATGTTATAGGGAATTCTAATAAGAGATATCCATCTTTCCTCAGAAAGGAAAGGATACTCACACGCTGCAGATATTGCACATCTGTATTGTAATTACTTACTCAACGGCGCATGACCTAGTCCTTCGCATTGTTCCTCCCCCACATGACTGAGAACAAGAACTCCACAACGACCATTCTGTCCATTGGTTTGAACAAGGTTTCAATTCGCAGGAACGCTCTTCTCTCTTACTACCAGAACACTCATTTCCGTTGCAGCTACGAAGTCTAAGCTAAACGTTTTAATATTAAAAAATACGATGGCAGATAAGACTTCTGTACGTATTAAGTGAAAATGCATTTCTAAGCCTTGTTAGCATACGTAAAAAGGTTTAATTGGTTCAGTGTTAGTCATCGTACAAAACTAACACTACAGCGTCTTGTGATAGGAGATGTGTTGGCAGGTTTCCATAGTAAAGTCCATTCAGCTAACCGCAGTGTAAAACGTCTGCGTCAAATGGTGAGGTTCCAGAAGTTCTGTGTACCATTACTAATCATTACCATTCTTTAAGTCAAATATGGCAATAGATTCTGTCACATTATGCAATTACCTGTTTTCCAGTGCCACACGATTTGCTACAGTGGTACCATTCGGACCAAAGGCTCCATGTTCCAGTATCAGCAGAGGGACAGAAAACAGTTAAGCAATCAGTAGTGTCTTCTCTTTTTTCCAACAAACAGTTGCCACGAATGCAGCCTCTTGTACGCGTCTTAAACCCAGTCCCACAACTTCTATAAGTAATGCAGAAAACTAGCGTGCTAGAAAATTTCACTTAAATATAAATCTAAACCTACCAAACAGGTGAAATCTTTATTGTGCCTAAATGACGCATAATCAAATGTGTATGAAAATGTTATTGTAGAACCTTGAACAAATGGACCAGCTTGACCATGGGCCATATTCAGCGTTTTCATTGCAATTCTCAGCCTTGCATATTCGAGTTTCAATGTCAGATTCGTCACACATTTTGTCTCCAAATCCGTCCTCCCTCATATAACATTTTCGCCTTCTGGTTTGCACACCTGCACTACAAGTGTTTGGGCCTGAAAATAATGTGTCTACTAACAAACTGGAACAGTGTATTAGTAACCAAGGTTGTAGTTAGCATGCAAAAAATTATTGACACAACTAAAGCATGTTCTTCTTAAGAATCTACATTTTGAGCTTGTGGTGGTGTGCTTAGTTTCTCTTTGTTTAATGAAGGTAAAGGTAAAGTGACCCCTGGAGAGAACTCTAACCTACAGAAGGCTATAGGGTGCCAGAGCTTATCTCCGGATTCACAGCCCGAAGCCAGGAGCGACAACTCTAATGTTGACTACATCTGTGGAAGGGGAGCCAGCCATTCATCAGGCATTACGCCAGAACACAAACGCCTGTTACCTTCCTACCGCAGCGGTAAATAATAAATTAAAATTAAAATTAAAATTTAAAAATAAAAATAATAAAAATTGTTTGTTTAATAAAAATTGGTTAAAAGTACTATTATAGAAATCATATTCTTGGTTATAGTGCAACATTGTTTAAAAACTAATTATGGATCGTAGTAGCATTAGCACAATAATCATTTACATTTGCTCCAGTTGCTCCACTCTGTCCAATCCATTTTTGCTTCCTTCCTTTGACAAGTTTTTTCAATGCAAACTGCGGCTTCTTGTGCATTCCCTTTGCAATTTTGGTTCAAGCAGGTTCTAGTTCTCCATTTCGTGCCTAAACAGGGAGCTTAAAAGGAACTATTCTACTAAACCACTTTAAAATTAAACAAGCTGTCCCTGCATCAATACGCATTTCTGATGTAGCAATCTAAATCTTTTTTTAACAATAAGCATTCATCTAAATGATAAGTATAGTAAACAAAAGCACAACTAAACTAAACAGCTTACAGTACTCATTAAATGGGGTTTTTAAAAAAAGAAAGACAAATTGATGTTACAATAAATTGTAAATGAGTTAACCAGACACCAAGATTGCCGTGCACTCAATAACACAGCACTATGATAAGATCCTTGGTTTAAGAAACGCAAAAATAATGGGATTAGGCCAAAGTAAGTAGGAATAAATTACAAGACGAAACAGTTCAAAGCATTTTAGAAAAGTACTTTACCAGAATTGCAAGTAGTAGAGCAAGAGGACCATTCACTCCAATCTGTCCATCTTTCTGGGGCAGCAAGCACTCCACACAACGAAGTTTCTATTAATTAAATTATTAGAATAATTTCTAAACAGCCCTTTTACAAACACTGCTTTTCCAAAAATGGCTTATCCCTTTTAACTATTAACTGTTGAAAACATAGGGTTAAGATGCCTAGATTAATCTTATAGATTTGTAGATTGAGCATAGATAAGACATTTAGCTTCAGAATTCAATTCAACAAAGAAAAGGCACTTAAATATCATGCCATAAATATATAGTATTCTTTAATTACTGTTTTATGATTTCATTTCAAATAGTTTCACTTCTTTTCAAAGTCTTTATAATCTTTAACATCTTCCGGGCCCCAATAAGGTGGAGGCTCTTCTTGTACTTAGGTCTCTAATGGGATCAGTTCTTTAATGGCTCTTCGAGAAATTGTTCCTTTCGAAAATTGCACTTCAGCATATCGTGATAGGCCATCGATTGCTGGTATGATGTCGATGATTTTAACCATTTTCCCACAAGTTTCTTGGCTTTTGTTCTTTTAGCAGATATATGGCATTTGTCACTGGCTCCAGTTCTTTTTCTCCTTTCCTTTTTTTAAAATTAGAAACAGGCACATCTCTCAGTTCTTATAGATAGCGGAACCTACAGATTTTTCAGAATTGGTCAAATCGCCTTTTAATTTTAGAGTAGTTCGCAATCATACAGTATTTGGCTTTGTCATAGGGAATCTCTCAGTAGTCGAGATCTTGCAAGGCTTCCACCGATGGTGGTAGGCCCAGCCGAGTTGACGGAGCAATAAAACCAGTGCGGCTAAGGGTATTTAGATCCTCATACCCGCCTGTTAGCTGTAGAAGAGTAGTCGACAGCTGATTGTAGCCTCAACCTCACAGAGTACCGTATGGAGAGTTTCATCAGCTACTGTGGTTTTCCAAAGGATTTTTCGCAACGCCCTAGTCAAGGGCTTACCAGTCGCTCGAAGAAGCTCCGTACGATGCTGCGGCTTCCGGAATAAACCGCCAGGTTATATGCCTGCTTGTGAAGAAACTTTCGAATTTTTTGCTGAGCTCGGTATGCCGGTTTCCCATATCAAGAGTACATAAAAACTAAAAGTGTGACAAGCGTCACACTTTTAGTTACTAAGCTGGGAACACCATCTGCACGATAACGGACCCCCCCCCCAAATTGGACCCCAGTGACCCCCCCACAAATGAGTACCTAGTTCACATTTGTGTATCATCACTCACTTGTATGTTTATGTGTAGAAGGCTAAAATGTTCTATCAGCAGCTGGCACTTTAGAGCTTTAACACATAAACCTACAAGCGAATGATGATAACAAATGTGTAACAGGTACTCATTTGTGGGGAGGTTACTGGGGTCCAATTTGTGGGGGGAGGTGGGCCGTTATCGTGCAGATGATGTCCCCAGCTTAGTAACTAAGAGTGTGACGCTTGTCACACTCTGAGTTATTATGTACTCTTGCCCATATGTAGCTCAACATTTCTGATACGTATTGGAAATATGGGGCATCGTCGGACATGAAGATGGGGGGAGTACCTCTTCTGGCTATAAAATGCTTGATCGTGTTTGGAGCAGATTCGGCAGTGCAGTTCTGCACCAGCTCTAGGTGGATGGCCCTCTTGGTAGAGCAGGTGAAGAAACAAACCCACCTTTTAGCTATCTGTCCGCCTTTAGTGGGTCTAGCTTGAAGAGGCCCAATGTAGTCGACTCAGGTATAGGTGAGTGCTGGCGATTTTGATAGGCGTTCCATGGGAAGAGGAGCCATTCTTTGAGGCTTAAGTGGCCCCGCTTCGGCCCTTTGGCAGACTAAACATGACCGGACAACCTTCTTTACCTGAGACAATCCTTGAGGTATCCAGTAATTCTTCCTTAGATGGCTTAGTGTCGACTTTGCACCGAAGTGATGGACCTCATGATGGACTTCTTGAATGAGAAGTCTTGTAACATGGTCATCATTCGGCAAAAGTATTGGAAACTTTTCTTCATAGCTAAATGGGAGCATCCGTCAACCGGCCGCCACAACGTAGAATTCCGTTAGATAGAAAGAGATCCAACTGTTTGATCAGCCGACCAAGTCCTTTTCTTTCAATTTAAATTTTTCTGGGTAGAAAATGCTTGTTGGGCAGAAATTATCCATTGTCGTCTTGCGTGTTTCTTTTCTTTGGCAGCGATGGGAACTTCTGACGGTATTGGTAGTTGCTAAGTTCTGGCTATGAAGTTATTAATAGACTGTAAACCGTAGAAGTTTTGGTAGGTTGGAATACTTAGAATCGTTAGATAAACGCACTTGTTTGCTGGGTTGGTTCCAGCTCGCAATTGGGTTTGACTTGTCAGTAGCATTGGTGTCAGAACAGGTTAGGTGTCACGGATGATGACTATTCTATAACGTAGTGGGTGACATGCGAACTGTCTTCGTGAAGGCATGGCCAGTCTGGGCTTTAACACCACTTGCTGTCTGGGTTAGTCAGTTTGGCTGAATGATCAGCTGAATCAGCTGAATGGTCATTGTAAGATACGTGACCGAATTTTAGGTCTCCTGGCTCTCTGATAAGTGCTGCCTTCTTTTCTAAGTAAGGTTCCAGCATTCTGTTGCTGCTGATCCACTATAGGGCGATTTGGAAATCACTGATAAGGAACTTCCCTTTGATTTGATAGACTGATGCAGCTGCGATTCAACAACTGTTGTGATGCGCACACCGATCAAAATAGCAATTTAGCTTTAGTCGTGGAAGGACGTTCGTGATACTTAGACGAAGGAGAGCTACTTTAACTTTGCTGAATAGTAGTTGAGGCAAAACATCAGACTTTTCTTGATAGGTATTCTTGAGGGCTTGCGTCTGCAAAGTGCATCAAGTGACAAGTTTGTCTGGGTCAGTCAATGGGAACCTATCGTTGAAGTTTGGTTTTTGATACTTCACAAATAGTCTTTGAGATAAGAAACCAACTTTTTCTATTGGTGCCGGCACCTTCTATTCTATTCAATTGACCAGTAATAGTATTCAACCGCTTCTTGAGTAGTGGAGGCCCCTAGTATGACATTATCCATGTATAATATTTGACTTTCTTTTAAGGGGGGGGGGTTGCTAATCTTCGACCATCTCCGATTTTTCTCATTTTCACATATTTTGTAGTCCCCATGGGTCCCCAAAACGAGACAGTTGCGTTTGTTGCAAAGCGTTCCCTATCATTCACAATAGTCCTCCAAAGGTGGCCCCGGCATGTGTTAAACGTAGGAAAACGAAAAAGTTAGGAAAATTTCGCGGTAACCAAAAGTTTGAGCGCTGTGCAAGAGCAAACGAGCTATAGCTGGGCAAAATGTTAATCTGGACTAGGTAGCGTGTTAATATCTATATGAGGTGTTTTTCAGTTAGCTCAGCGATTTTCTAAAAATTTTCAGAGTTGGGTGAAGCCGGTATTCGCCCAAATTTGACTTACAAAAACGTCATCAAAGAAATGTTTCGTCGTGGCCTGAACTAACCGTATACTGCACAGATTTCGCGTATATATATTAACACAGTACACAAATAGAGGTTCAATTTGCATGCGCAAAATCCATGCTGCTACTTGTGAGTAGTTCACAGTTTTGGTTACCGCGTCGGCGTTTTGCCTCAGAATACGTCATTTTCTCAATTTTTTGGATATAATGGTCCATAAGTCGGGTGAAAGCCGAGCTATTCCAACCAAATTCGGTGTGCCAGTTTGCACATATGAAAGGAAGACGTGTGCTAAATTTAAGTGCAATTGCTGGTGTTTAACTGTGGTTGCATGCCTTAGTCCGATGACGGAGGCCTAGAGTCAAAAAATGGCAAATTTTCAAATTTTCAAAATACAGCCAAATTTTATATAGAGATGAGGCCAAAGATAGAGGCCTCAATTTGATGTATTGACCATACCGTAGTCTTTTGTCATACTATGTGTACACGACTTCGAAGCCCGCGGAGAGGCATACTGACGTAAATACTAAATTGTAGGGATTTGAACCTGCAATATCTCTTAACTGGATTGACCCTGGACTCTAAAAATGTGTCTTGTTTTTGGACACATATGGGGGTATATTACACCCAAAAATGAGCGAAATCGGTGACTATAAAATTTGGTACCCGGCGACCCCCCCCCCTTAAGTCAGCCAGATATTTGGGGTTTTGATACAGGTGGTAGCAAATTATAGCGCCAAGTAGATATGGTGAAGCCACAACCCTGAAAGGTATACTGGTGAACCTGTAGACCTGCAAGTTTCTTCGAGACTGGGATCGAGAAGATTCTTCAGCCATAAGAAGCGAACGCAGTGTCTATTTTCTGCAGTCCCACTTGAAGGAATGCCTTCTCGATGCCTGAGATGAGTGTAATCTTCGGTTTTCTGAAGCTTAGCAGACGCCCAACTAAGTTTCTGAGATGATTTTTCCAAGATGGATTGGTTGTTTAGTGAGGGACCATTATTTGGAGTTTTTGCGCTAGCATCGTATACAATTCTCACCTTTGTCGTACGATGATTGGTGCGGATGACTGGAAGATGAAATGAACTATGAAATGAACAACTGGTCCCGACCTGATTGACCGTCGACTGGTTCTAGCCTTTTTAATAGCTGATCGGACAATATATCATTGTAGAGTTCTAGGTTTTTGGTGTCATTGATGTTTGGTGCCAGTATTTGGAAGGTTTTTGCGTAGTCTTCTTTCTACAGTCTTATCGTTACGGCTATTTCAGGTTGATCGGACTTCCATGGCCACCTCACGTAGTTTTTTTGCACAGTAATTTTGAAGTTGTCGTAAAGTGTTTGAGGTTTTAGTGTAGAAGTTTCAAGCCCTATGGACTCCATAACCCAGAATTGTTGCAGTTTGTTGTTGAGTGTTTCTTCCTTACCGTCAAGAAAGAGCATGGCACAATCTTTAGCTTCACGGAAAATTGCTGGGACAGCTTTCTTGCTCATGTAGTTGCCAGATAGCATGACCCCTAATGGAGTATAGTAGCTTGTTATGGATTGGCCTACAGGATGACTTTGGAGACTGCTTGTGGTCCCATGATTGCATGCGAGTAGCCCATGCCAAAAATTAGATCAAGGGTTATCTTCTTAGGCGTTTCTAGAGGAAAGTTTAGCGGCTTGAAGACTTAAGGGGAGGTCAACAGGTACCAAATTTTATTGTCACCAATTTCGCTCATTTTAGGGTATGATATAACCCCATATGTGTCCAAAAACAAGACCAATTTTTAGAGTCCATGGTCAATCCAGTTAAGAGATATTGCAGTTCAAATCCCTACAATTTAGTATTTACATCAGTATGCCTCTCCGCGGGCTTCGAAGTAGTGTACACATAGGATGACAAAGGACTACGGCCTAGCCAATACATCAAATTAAAGCATCTATCTGGGGCTGTTTATTGCTGTAGCAAGTAACGATGCTTTAAACATGTAAACAAGCTCGTTCTGACTGCTATTTACTTCAAACAGTAACGCGTTCTAACCTTCTCATACTGCTTCGTAGAGACTTAGTGCAAGAAGATCAAATGTTCAGGACATCGGGAGCTTCAATTTGATATAAAATTTGGCTATATTTGGAAAATTTGGAAATTTACCATTTTTTGATTATAGGCCTCAGTCATCGCACTGAGGCATGCATCCACAATTCAACACCAGCAGTGAAACTTAGCATAAAACTTCCTTTCAAATGTGCAAATTGGCACAACAAATTTGGTTAGAATATCTCCGCTTTCACCCGACTTATGGACCATTATATTTTTAAACTTGTGAAAATAGCGTATTTTGAGGCAAAACCCCAACACGTTGACCAAAACTGTGATCTACTCCCAAGCATCCGCAGGGACTGTGCGTATGCAAATTGAAGCTGTATTTGTGTACTGTGCTAATTTATACGCGAAATTTGTGCAGTGAATGGTTCGTTCGGGGCACGACGAAACATTTCTTCGGTGGCATTATTGTAAGTCAGAATTGAGCAAAAACCGACTTCATCCAACTTCCAGAAAATTGCTGGGCTAACGCCAAAACACCTCATGTAGATATTAACACGCTACCTAGTAGAGACCTGCAAGGGCCGAATTTTTGCGGCCCGGCCCGTGAAAACGTTTTTCTCGCCCCCCCCCCATGGCCCGGCCAGGCCAGCCCAGGCCCGCGAAATTTCTCATTTTTTCAGAAAATGTAAAATTTCAAAAAATTTCAAAATTTATTATTGAATTTCAGTTAGAAGTTTCCCTGTTGTAATAGCAAAAATTGTGTCAATGAATTGAGAGATTTCACAGTAATTTTGAGCACCCGCTTTTGCAACCAACTGTTTAAATTGCTTTTTCCGAATTTTCAGAACCACAGAATTGTGCTGTACAACATTTTAAATGATGATCCTAATGATGATGATGATGATGATGATGATCTTAAATTTTTTGAGTATCTTTCTACGAATCAAGAAATGAGCATAAGAATAAGGATTATATAAATTAAATCATAATGTATATAAAATACAAATAAAAATTATAAAATTTGAAGGATATCCAGCATTTATTTACTTAATTTTATTTATTTAATTTAATCGACTATTTAATTTGAATAAAAACACAGTAACATTTATGAAGTAAAAATTCGAAAACTAGTTCCTGAAAAGCGGTGTTAATATGTATGAAACATAATCAAGAAGCACAAAAATCTTCAAGCTAAACATTTTGAGTTATTATTCTTTATTAAAATCTCGCAAAAATAATGGGAGCATGCTGGAAACTCGGCCCACGGCCCTGTTGGACCGTGAGCTTCGGCCCACAGCCCGTTCCGGCCCGTGAACTTTGGCCATCGGCCCGCGGGCCGGGCCGGGTGGGCCGCGGCCGTAATGCAGGCCTCTACTACCTAGTCCAGGTTAACATTTTGCCAAGTTATAGCTCATTTGCTCTTGCACAGCGCTCAAACTTTTGGTCACCGCGAAATTTTGGTAAGTTTTTCGTTTTCCTATGTAGCGGGGCTAGTAGTTTAACCTACTTACTAACACCGTTACCACGCCCTGACGTAGCGGACGCGGAGACCGTGGCACAGATGGATAACTGACCGGCTACAGGAGACGGTCGGGACAGCCTCGCCAGACAATATACGCAGTAAGTAGTCCGATCCTAAGGGCGAGATGACTCGCACTCTCACTCACTCAGAATGAACTACC
>JASAND010002033.1:0-25999 GCA_030248195.1 Trissonchulus latispiculum | reverse complement strand
ATTTACACATTTCACAAAAGGTTTCATAGTTTACGCATCTACTAGATTTGTTTTCACTGAAATAAGCTGATTTAAAACCGAAATTTAATTTTTTTGGTTTTAATTTTTTTGGTTATGTCCAAAAGCAATTTTAGCTATTGCAGTTATTGCTTCAATAATTTTGTCGTGATTTAAATTTGTATATAACTGCGAAAAATCAAAGGTTATAAACTGATTTTGCTTTGTTTTGCATAGAAATTTGTCGTAAACAATTAACTATAGGTCTACTGCTATCAACTATCCAAAAAGGATTACAACCTCCATTACATCTAGCAATTGTGTTACTGTATGACTTCATTCTTTTTAAAATTGTCTTCAAAGAATAACCAATATCTCTAGATAAGCTATTAGTTACAGCAACTTTACTGGAAACAATTGTACGAAACTTAATAGGATTTTTATGAAATTTTGGCAGAAGTTGAATGAATGGTAATTTTTTTGTCCGAAACTTGTATATCATAACCAAAATCATTGCATTTTTGCAACAACTCGTTGATTATAGTTTCCTTGTTGTGACCCGATACTTCATAAGTGTCATTACCATGACTATTATTTAAACCAAGTTCATTAATCAAAATTTTCCTGTAAAGGGTTTTACAAATAAAAGCATAATTTTGTGACGCCTTGTCAACAGATGTAATTACAAATTTATTTTTTAACCTTTCCAGTTCATGATAATTGAAATTATTTTCTTCTACCACACACGAATCGTTATCATTTTCTAATTCCTGTACCACTTCTCCGACCACAGACTGTATCCAAGGATAAAATATATCTTTATCCTTGAACTTATTTTTCTGCAAGATATTTGGAAAACCTGCTGAGTAGCCCCCCCCCCCCCGAGATTTCGGCCTTAATGTGTCGAGCATCTCGTAAGCTTATTCTATTAGGAAGAGCTGAGTGTCTTACTCTTGGTATTATAAACACTTGGTTGTACTGTTCTATTTATCTCCTACTATTGGCACTCTTGTCTGTGCTTCCCGAGAAGATTCCTCAGCAGGAAAGCGTTACTTCTGGAACGAGCACCAATTGAGCCATTTCCATGCTTTCATACTTTCTTTCATTCGTGCAATCTTGTCAACATACTTTCTTCAGAATTTATACACCGCTAGGCCATAATTGCGTCTATCTCTGCCTTAAAGGGAGGGTCGCCAATTTTTTCGACACCAGCAGTATCATACCGTTAGGATGTTCACATATTGGATATACAAACATTTTTATGAGGTCCGTGTCCATCCGATTTCTAAACAAGGAAGCATCTAGGTCCCAGTTGTAGTGAACTCATCAGAAATGAGCAAATCCATCCGTACATCTAGTCCAGGCAACACACCATTACTAATTATTATTTTATTGGTTTGCCGCTACTTCCGAAGGAAAAGGGCAAACCCTTATTCTCGTCGTGTTATTATTATTCTTCTTCTTCTTGTCCCCCCCTATTAACTCAAGCTAGGCTCAACGCCCGGAGCTGAAATTTTGTGGGTATGTGGGGGTTGGTCCCAAACCTGGCCCATTTTAATTTCATCGCTCTAGACCCACCCAGTCGACCAGGGCAGGGAATTTAATTTTTTAAAATGGTTCTGGTTTAGAGGGGGGTTCTGGTTCTCTGGCAAGGCGATTCTCAAAAATGGTCGAAAACTTTTTCTCTCCGATTTGGTTGAAAAGTCAGTCCTAGGGTAATTCGGGGACGCAGATTCCAAATCTGCAATCGAAAGTTTTCTAGCGTTTGTGAATCTCAAGATATGGCCAAAAGTTACACTGTTGGAGACCGCAAAAGTGAGCAAACTGCCCAGAAACGCCTAATATCTGTGTTTTTTTGAACTCGTTAGTCAAGTTTAGCCAGTGGATTTGCTAAGATATCCTTTAAAAAGAAGTGTCAAGTAACTTTCAGCTATATTTAGTAGAAAATTTCTTATCCCAACTGCCCTTTTATGGGCAACCATTTTCAGGTGAAGGTGTCAAAAATGGATAAAAACGTTTAATGTCCGATTTGGTTGAAAAGTCGGTCATAGGGTAATTCGGGGACGCAGATTCCAAATCTGCAATCGAAATGTTTCTAGTTCCCGTGGATCTCGAGATATGGCCAAATGCTACGCTGTTGGAGTCCGCAAAAGTGAGCAAACTGCCCAGAAACGCCTAATATCTGTGTTTTTAACTTGTTAGTCAATTTGAGCTGGTGGATATGCTAGGACACCCTTTAAGAGGGTGTATCAAGCAACTTGTAGTAATCGAAAATTCCTTATCCCAAATGCCCTTTTAAGGGCAACCATTTTCAGATGTACGGGTTAAAAGCCTTTTGTCTAAAATTTGGACGAAACGTTGGCCCAAGGGGAGGTCGAGAACGTAGATTTTATACGCACAATCAAACGTTTTAAAGAAGTTGTGGCTTTGGAGATATGACCAAAGGCAGTCATGCTTAATTTGCAGCAGGTACTCTAAAAAAGGATTTGCGCATATTCTCCGACTTGCTTTGCAATTTGATTACGTTAGCAAGAAGAACGTTTGTTAAACTGTAAAGTGTCTTTAAGCTAAGAACTGCTTATCCCAACTGCCCCTTTAAGGGCAACCGAATTCCAGAAACATTCCTTATCCCAACTGCCCCTTTAAGGGCAACCATTTCCAGAAACATTCCTTATCCCAACTGCCCCATTAAGGGCAACCATTTCCAGGAAAGTTCCTTATCCCAACTGCCCTTCCAGGGGCAACCATTTCCAGGGAATATATATATATATACCTTATCCCAACTACCCCTTTAAGGGCAACAATTTCAGAAAACAACACAGAAAATACTCTTTATCCCCCATTTGACCGAAAATCGACCCTAGAAAATGACCTGCCTAATGAAGGAAGCGGCGGCAAACCATTCATGCCAATTTAGCTTGTTACAAATTATTGTTGAGGATGAAGCGGAACCGCATACTGTAGTTTTTCGTTTTCAAATATTATCTGTTATGATTCCACGATTCAGATTCAAGGAAACAAAACTACATAAAAGAGGACAAGCTTAGATTACACATAAGAAATATTTAATTTAAAATAAATTATACACATGACATACAAAAAACGTGGATGGTATGTACAAGCAATCATAATTACAATAAAGCAACGCAAACAGAACGTAATTAAACGAATAAATCACAAAATAAATTAGACGAATACAGTTACGACGCGAACACAACAAATGAGCAACAATCTTTAGACACAGCTACAGCTAAATAAATATTAATCATAGTATTACTATGATTATACTATTAATACTATTAGGAAAGTATGATTATAATAGAACATATAAAGAGAATGTTAATTGGGAGGAGAAGGTGTAGGCTGTTCCAAAAAAGCTTTTCTTTGGTTGGTGTCCCTAACAACTGCATAGTGTAGTTTCGTCAATCGTTCCTGCAAAAAAATAAATGTATGATAGGCAAGTAAAAAAACAATGTACAAGGTAAATATAACGAGAATACATATTCCACTTTATTAATAAATCGCAGCTCTGCCTAGTAGACAGCCTTAAAAGTATTGTTCGCTGTAAAAAAATTACTGTTCAGTGTTAACGGAACTTAACCCAGACTTTAAAGTAAAGTATATATGTCGTAGTACAGTATAGCATTCAGTACAGTGCGGCATTGTACTAGTACAGTATGGCATGCTCTACTGTACTAGTACAGTGTAGCACTTTACTTCTCAAATAGTGTAACACAGCCTTTTCCTGGACTGGCGAGCGTCAGTGATAGAACCTTCCCTACTGATGTTACAAAATCTATGGGGTCTCCTTCGTAAATGTCCAGGGGCCAGTTTCATAAAATTTAGTGGAAATTTCAGTTTCTGTTTTTAGCTTCAGCTCCAAATCTAAAGAAGTTTCAGTTTCAGCTGAAAATTGATAGTAGTTTCAGTTCTGGTAAATTGATTCTAATTTCAGTTTTATTTTTTATTAAAAGATTATTAAAAGATTTGAAATCTATATATTGGGTACGTATATATGCGAAATGAAATGAGTTTGGAACGCAACAAATTTAAAGAAATTAAGCCATAAAAAGCGCCGCAGGTGCGGAAAATTGAACGAAATTGAGCTAGAAAAGCGCCGCAGGCGAGAAAAATTTATATATGTTAAAAAAGTTGCTATTGAAAGGTTTAATAATTGAAAGGAATAATTGAAATAATAATTGAAAGGAAATAAGGGTAAATTAAGCAAAAATGAACTTAATTTCGCGCCGACGGCGCCAGAAATTTTGGAAAGTTATGTCCGCGCTACGCGCGGACACTAAAATTTTTCCTTTACGTCTGGTTTCGGGGGGCTCCCCCCCCCCCCGCCCCCCCCCCAAGTGCGCCTCTGTTTTATACTTGCGTTAATACTTAAATTAATACTTAAATCAAGTTAATATTTAAAATGTACCTCTCTTATACCTATGTAACTCATAATTTATACTTAAAACAGTCACCATCGCAGAATGCACATATGGTACGTTTGACGCACAACTTCACATACATAGTCAGGGTGGGAGGACATGAATAGGGAAGCAAGCCTCCAACTTTTTCTTCGTTTGGATTTGGATCGGTTTGAGTATACCGTTATGTACCGTGGGCTAATACCTATCCAATCGTATATTCAAACTTCTCTTATACTTCACTCAGCTTAGGCAGTAACAGGATTTGTCCATGTTCTTTACCCGCCAACATGGCACGGAGTTCTACCAACCAACCATTTAGAGTGCTTTAAAAGCATTGTTTCAGCTGTTTTCAGCTTGCAAAACTACCTAGGCACCCTTCTAACCACACAGCAAGCTTAAAACCCGACTTTTTTGGTCAAAATGCCAAATCCGCCGTACCTAACCTGTTTGGGCATGAAACCTGATGGGGACTGGCCATAATATGCAGAATATCGCTAGAAATAGGTTAGTTGTGTTAAAAATTGCAATATCCCATCATTTCTTAAGTTTTTTGAAAATTTTCATTTTTACCATTGACACTTATGAAACCTAGCATGTTGATGCTGCAAACCAAATTTTCAAGCTAGAAGCTTCACAAATGCTCTAAGTTGGCATATTTTGAGGTTTTTGATGGTTTTAAAGCATACTCTTTCCAATAGAACCATTAGTTACGTCTTCCTGAAGCATACGCAAAAATTTAAAAATTTGGTCACCATGTTTTTCCCCGCTCTAGTGGACCAAACATGGTCAAATTTTTTTACTGGATGCACGTAGGGGAAAACCACTATTGTCATGTGATAGAGCAAGTCGAATTATGCCCGCATGCAAATTTATAACAGCCAAGGTTTGATAGTTGGTTAGATATATACTTGCAAAGTTTCGAAAATCCTTAGCTTTTTGACCAATTTATGAGGTCAGCTTTGGTCAAGTACTGTACTTACACAGTCAAACTTAGAAACCAAGCTGGTACTGTAGAGTATACTTCTAGACTTGCTCTTTCTAATGGGCTATATTAGGCAGCTGCAGCTGCTATGGTTGAGGAGTAGGCGACCATGTTTTTCCCCCTCTTTTCCGTCATGTTTTCCCCCCACTGACTATACCTGTGAACTTTGCAAAATACTGCTGACAACAGCCACCCGTTTCTTTGAATCTTGAAGTTTTTTGACATATTCTTCCAAATCATAGGGAGCCTGATGTACTTCCTGGATTCGTTTCAAATCTAGAACAGAAAGAAAAAATCATAAAATAGAAAACGAGACACACACAATTGACAGTATTTCTTGAACACGGGTCAATGTAGTCATAATTACATTATGACTTATATTCAAAAAAGGTAAAGACAGTATTATGCCATTATAGTACATAGCACCGATAAATAAGAAGCGGGAATAAATAAACGAACATTAAATAAGGTTCACAATTTGGAAATTCTAGGTTTGCCATTTTCTGCCTGCTAGAAATTCTCCTTTCAGGACACAAACGGAAGATTAAATAAATTTATTTCAGGTAAAATTTCTAATATTCTGTACACTACACACAAAACCGGCAAGAAATAATTAAGGTTCGTGATGTGATGCATCTGATGGAATAATTAAATTTCAAAAGAACAATTTTCTAAATTTGAAAAAGTGTCAGTCATCTGATTTCCTGAAACTGATATTCAGGGCTGCTTTTGAGCCAAAAATTGCACGACAGGTGTGCATTAATGAACATTGTGCACAAATGCATACACATACTACAACACACACAACGCATACTCAACGTAAAACGTTTCGTTGTGAAATGCCACAACCAACTATCTTGTTACGCTACGAGCTATGGTTACATGCAGAAGTTGTAATATAAAATTGCCTTAATGCAAACAAGTCACACACTTCTAACTTTATGACAAACTTTAGGGTCTGGGTAAAATCCGGCCCCGGACCCGGCCCCGGCCCCGGCCCACCTAGGTAAAATCCGGCCCCGGCCCCGGCCCCATCACTGGGTAAAATCCGGCTCCGGCCCCGGCCCCGGCCCAGGGTAAAATCCGGCCCCGGCCCCAATAAAATCCGGCCCCATTGTAATATGAGCGAGAGTTATATGTTTTGTAATTTCTATATATACGAAATCTGTTTATGGCATAAATGAATGCAAACAAAGAGAGAAAGGTTAAATGAAAAATTCTTCTCTTGTGTGGCTTTATATATGACCTTTAGATGTTTTGACCTTTATACATCTACGTATGTGACCAAAGTGTGTGCAATATATATAGATACCCATGCAATACCCATGCATAGACAATGAATTGTTGAAATGGCATATATACAGTGCAGACTCTGCGTGAAGAGTTATGCAAGATTATAATTGTTTAACAGTTATATAGAACTTCTATTTTGAAATTTTATTATACGTTACTATGTAATGTTTGAAATTTTAAAGTAACTTTACCATCACTACGTAGTTTCAATCTATAGACATGTACATATTTTCTGAAAGCTGACAAAAAGGCCATTATAACTGTAGGGACAAGATTATAAATAAACGTTTTTAATTTATTCTAATTTTTAAAGTATTATCAAATTCAAACATGATGATCACAAATCTGAAGATCTTTTGCGCTTTCCCCCAGCCCTAACTTTTGATTTTTTGACGTTTAACTTTGAAATTTTGTATGGGTGCATACTGGAGGCTGACGAATTCAAAAATTCAGAAAACTTCATTTAAAACTTTAGTTTGGTAAAGGGGAAACAAAACATTTTTTAAAACATTTAGCTGAAAACTTGCATACAGGGGTTTTTTGGGGTGCTGAGCAAGAGTCCGAAATCCGTTTTTCAAAGTTTTAAAATTTTGGAAATCATCAGCCTCCAGTATGCACCCGTACAAAATTTCAAAGATATTGGTCAAAAAATGTAAAGTTAGGGCTGGGGGTAAAGCGCAAAATCCTCTGAAGACAGTTTTTACTTGTTTAAAAATCTTAAATCAATTAAAAATTAAATTAAAAATTTAGTTATGAGTTATAAGCTTGCTTTGTTGTTATTAAAATTATAATTTTTGTGTATAGATGACTAACAATAGACAGAGATATGTAGATAAATAGACCATAACGCACTGCTGTAGATTAGAAAGCAGATTTTACAAGCTTTTAACTTTGTATAAATTTAAAATTTAATCTCCAGTTTGCAACTCTAGTTCATGCTGAACAAACTAAAGGTTGAATCAATAAACGGACTTCGAAATCGTGTTCAGCGACCCCAAAAACCCCTGAATACAACGTTTCAGCAAAATGTTTCTTCACAGATAACTTCAATTTTTATTTTTTAAGTTTTCCACATTACGTACAAGTGTTTACTTTATCAAGAGTTTATATATATATAATGTACATTACTCTTGACTTTATATAAGGTTATCCATATATATACATTGCAAAACTCACTTTGTATTGTTTTCGCATTTTTTCACATCTATACAATGAAGTTAATTACTTTGGATCATCATTTATAGGATAGGAGTGACCTTTTGAACTTTACAATGACACTCAACATATGCCTACTTATATATAGTAGTCTTCGGCCACTTAACTTTACTGATGTTAAATTGACACAGACCATAATATATATACCATGCATTCATGTTTATCTAAGTGCTTACAAAAACCGGTTTTCAGACAGGGCCGGATTTTACCCTGTTTTAGTCTCCTATGTAAAGTGGGGCCGGGGCCGGGGCCGGGGCCGGATTTTACCCAGGTGGGCCGGGGCCGGGGCCGGGTCCGGGGCCGGATTTTACCCAGGCCCCAAACTTTATTCCAAAAAAGAATCAAGCAAGTAACCGAATGTCTTCTACCAAAGAAAGATCAAAAACATTACAATGAGACAGTTACTGTAAAAATATAAAATAGCCTTTCGACGGCTTATGGCTCTAGTTATCATATCCGTACATCTTTTCGATTTTTTCATTTTTGCACCCAGACTAGTCTCTATTATTGAAACAGGCATTATCATAAAGCATGTGATACCCTAATGAAGTCAGCTCTTGTTTAAATTACGTATGACATGTAAACAAAGTGAACGAAGAATTATTCGCAGAAAATTTTGCATAAACGGATATATATTAATGGAAAATAAACGAAAAAGTCAGTTTACAGATGAAAATAAGACAACTAAAATAAAGCTGGAAGGACCTATACTTGGCAAGCAAACACGAATGGCAGCCGAAAGGTTCCTCATCTGTTCAGTTTACGTTCACACCAGGTGGCCGGAATCAAGTCAGAGATTAATAAATAGGACTAATACGGAACGAGAACCAGACATAAAATTGTTCTCGAACGGTGCCTAACTCACTCGCCAAAAGAAGAATGAAGCTGAAACTTTTAGTGATAATAGCTCTGGCCGTAGCTGTCATAGTAAGTCAATAATACTGTTATCTAACGAAGCAAGAAGACTACAAACGTCCGGCATGATCTTATTGGGGTGGGTGACCTTCCCCCATGAAATGCCGCTCCTTCAATTTCGACCTTTCTATAAGCCAAAAAGGGAGCAGTCACAAGCTTGTCTTAAAAATCAGGGGAAGATCCCAAAGTTTTTTGAGTAAAAACTGAGTGCTAAAGATCGCTAAAAATGACTAATTTCAGACGTTTTAAGGCAAAACAGCGAAAATTTCGTTAAAAACAACGTTAAACAAATTTCGTTAAACATTTATGAAAATTTAGGGCAAACACGGTAAAAGTTGCCAAATTTTGGGTTATAGAGGAGTCGGAATTTATGGTGGCATTTGATGGACAATCGAAGAGAGGGGAGGTCGCCGACTAGAATGGGAGCCCCCACTCACCCCCTCAGTAAAAATAGCCAGACCAAAAATTGAAAATATCAAAAATTTTAGAATATCGGTAACAATTGCGTGAGGACACTTTCACTTTTTGTAGCTTCTGCTCAATTGAGAACCTATATATGTATATACTCGTGTGCAGATCGGGGCCTGACCAACTAGAAGTTACACAAAATTGCTGGACATGTTGAATTGTACAGGCTGAGCCAACAAGAATTAGGGCCAATCATGGGCGTCCGTGTCCAGGATTTTGAAAAGGGGGAGGGAAGAGACCAACCTGAAAATGGGTTGGACTGGACTTATTATCAGAAAAGGCCAATGTGCACTACAAATAGCTAAAAATTTCTTTTCAGCTCCCAAATGGGGAAAGGGGTTCAAACCCCTGAATACGCACCTCGGGGGGCCATGTATAAGACACACGACAGGAACTGGAGAAGAAGTCAATGTTAGACAGATCATACCCCTGCTCTTGCAAGGATCTAGTTAGAGTTGACACTTGACATTATTGGTGAAGACATAAAACATTTTATATAAATTGATTCTATCCTAATCCGCTTTTCATCGAATTTGTTTAGACTGCCACAGCTAATGATGACACCTCATCAGAAACAGAAGCAGAAGTAGCCAGCGGACAGGATAGCTCTTCAGAACAAGACGGGAACACCGGTGATGAACTCGACCAGGCGCGCATCAAAAGACGTGGTAGTAGCTCAGGCTCAGGAAAACGTTCAGTGTCATCGGAACAAGACAGCACAAGTGTTGAAACTGGTCAGACACGCAGGAAAAGAGGCCGAAACAATCGACGCAAAAATTCAAACTCAGGCTCACGCGACGAAGGAAAACGTTACGTGGAAGACAGTCTGGCAGCAAACAATATTGCAAAACGAGGCCGAGATATAGATGTCTCCGAAGGAAAACGTTCAGTTGAAGCCAGTTCATCAGAACAAGAAAACACAGCAGTCGAAATCGGGCAGACTCGCAGGAAAAGACGCAACCGAAACAATCGACGCAGAAATTCAAACTCAGGCTCACGTGACGAAGGAAAACGTTCCGAAGAATGAATGTCTACAAGGACGAGCTGGGAAGACAACAGTAAAGAATCTGACTGGTTAAACAATCTTACAAATATAAATTATTAATATATTTATAGATAGCATCCGTAAAAGGCAAGACACATGACTACGTAATACAAATATATAGTAAAAAATTATACTCTGCACTCACTGATTTAGACAACAAGGGTATAAATGTGGTTCGCAGTCGGAATGAATTACTGAAACGGAGCATATCAAGGTAAAATTGGGTTGCCCTGTCGCAAGGTTCTTCCTACCTACTGCTTCGTTAAATCAGAGTTTCTCCTTGAAGACTTTGAGAATTGGAACTGCGAAAAGTTTTAATTGAAATTTTTATGTGCACTACTATTTCAGGCATGAGTAAATTTGTAAGTGGATTTTTCCGAATATTATAAAAAATTAAGAAAATCAAAATAGTAGCAAATAAATTTTATTACACAAGAAAACTAAAATGCTCCTTCTTCACATGTAAAATACATATATAAGTTCCGAGTAGGCAGGTTGCACAATGGCAGAAGACAAAAGCAGTCCTGGAAACATATCCACGTGGAGGAACCCTTGCCCCTTTTTACAGGAACCCACCCGATTCTTCTGCATGCGTTGGAGCTGTGAGCACCAAAAAATATATATATATATATCATTACAAAGCACCACTCTTTCTTCGTTCACTCCTGCTCATTGTTTACGCTTCGAAAACGACACCTACTTTTTGGATCAACCATCCGAAAATTTTCCAATAATTTAGACCCAGCTAATTTTAGTTTTTGCAAATATCTGCCTGCACTGATGGCAAGTTTTTTCTTTGCACACAGCAAACATTACACCGATTCGCTCCGCCGTTAGTCTGACGCATTGCAAAACATGGTGGGGTAACGGAAAGAATTGTGCCAGAACAGTTTTTAAGACCTGTGAGGAGAGGCTTTTCCCCCATTTGAGCTCCTTAATTGTATTTTTTCCGCGCTACGTTTTGCAGAAGTATATAATATATACCGGTCTAGCGATACAATCTAGAGAAATATACAAATAGGCTTGAAAGAAACGAAACGAAAAAAAAGAAAGAAAAGCACGCAAATACGACGGCATATTTATAAAGTTCTCCGCTAGCCATTAGTGACAGTGCCAGGAAAGGCAGGCACAACTAAAAATTGAAAGCAAATTTTATATAAAACCAACCAAAATTTGTTTAAATTTTCAAAACGATTCTAACAATGTATATAGTACACTACGGCTAGTACGGCTAATACATATATGCATACAAGTAACAAAAATGCTCCGCACAAAAGGGGATAATATGTGTGTTGGGCCTATGTCTATCCTCTACATTCCGGTTGAGAAAATATATGAAGACATAAATCCGACACAGCCAGTTTTGGTGGGTTCTATGGCGAATGTTGATCAGTACCCTACGGGCTTTCATTTTTTTAAAGTTGCTTTCATTTGGGGCTTTCATTTGATACCAAAGTTGACCCGTTTTAAAAATTTTATTTTTTACCCAAAATCTCCTAAGTCCGCACCCCACCCCATCACCGCACTCTACAGCCACTTTGGGTACACACTTCTATGACAAAACTTACTCAGCTCACTTAGGGCTTTAATTTGATACCAAATTTGACTACTTCTGAAAAATTTTAGGCCCAAAATCGCCTAAATCCCTACCCCCACCCCACCACAGCCCCTTTGGATACGTACGTAGTTCTATGACAAAAGTTGCTCAGCTCACTTAGGGCTTTCATTTGATGCCAAATTTGACCACTTATGAAAAATTTCATTTTTGACCAAAAATCACCCACCGACCCCACCCCACTCCACCACAGCACTTTACAGCCACTTTGAGTATGCAGTACGTAGTGCAATACGTAGTTCTATGACAAAACTTGCTCAGTTCGCTTAGGGCTTCCACTTGATACCGAATTTGACCACTTTTGAAAAATGTTGTTTTTGACGACTTAACTCCCTAACCGACTGGACCTTCCAAACGGCAAAGTGAACTAGCCCAGCCAGATTGGTAGGACAGACGGCAAAACGGACACCGGAAACGTGCTGGGAGCACCAGAAAACCCCTACAGACAAAGTTTTGAGAAGCTATGCACAGTCCTATATGGTGTTCTTGGAAGTAGGTACCGACCGGACCCTCCAGACGGCAAAGTGAAACCAGCCCAGCAAGATGGGTGGGTCGAACTGCAAAACGGACACCGGGAATGAGCTGGGCGCATCACAAAACCCCTATGGACAAAGTTTTTAAAGTCTAAGTAGAGCCTAGTATGGACATCCAGGAAGCGGTTGCCGACCTGATCCTCCCGACGGCATAGTAGAACCAGCCCAGCAAGACGGGTAGGTCGGACCGCAAAACTGACTGCGGGAATCAATTTTCCGTGCAAAAAGCCTTTATATGAAAGCGTGAGCTTTCTAAGTTGGATAGAGAAAAATTTCTATATTTGTGACTGGCCACTGACAGTGGTTGCTAGGGAAGTGATAAAGAAACGAAACATGGACCGTTATATAGTTAGTTCCATATATGTAATTTCTGAATATAAGAAGAAATCGGCTCCAGCTCGTAACGTTCGACCTGAACGACGACCGCGAAAATGGTCACTTTTCGCTCTGAGCCGAGTGTGCGGCGCCACTGCGGTGCTGCAGCGCAGCTGCGGCGCAAAAAAGTTGCGATTCTGAAATTCTTTAGAGGGCACTACTAGATCCTATAGCCCTTTAGGTTGGCCAACAGCTGCAGTTCACGTGAAAGCGGCGAACATTATGTACAATACAACCATCAAATAGGAGAAACCGAAAAAAGACATCGCCGCCATAACCGGTCCGGGGCGCAACTTTTTAATCGTAAGGGGCTGCTAAAACTTCAACACATATCAAACTCGATGTGCTGTTCAATTCGCTCATAAAATCTGCGCAGCATCTGAGCAGGATTTTTCGCAGGTTCTGCGTAGCTTATTTTACACTGTCTCTAGGACGTTTTCACACATATTATAGGGGTCGCTGCCGCGACCCGTATGATAAACCCGCACTTAATAGAGCCTGTAAATCAAATCAGTATATATATAAGGTAAGGTTTACCTATGGATGCACTGGGACCTGGCCCCAGCCCGGGTAGTCAGGCCCCGGTCCCGACCGGGGTCAAAAATTAGCAAAATTTTGTAAATTTGTGACTTTTTTGACCAGTTTTGAAATTTCGAAAGTCAAAAAGTGCTACAAATAGTTTGTTTCCCACCAATATGAATGAAAACAACGATAGTAACATTTGTTATCAGAATTTATTGCAAAATTTGAATTTTCAAGAAAATTTTTGAAAACTTTCTATTTGGATTCCCAATTTCTAGGCCCCGGTAGTGGCGGCTCGGTTACTGCCCCCTTCTAGTCTTACCTAGCTTCTTTCCACTATGTGTGGTCCAGGTCACCGAAATCTGGCATGGCGCTATTTCAAGCCAAATGTTTCAATTTCGTCAAAAATGGCTACTTTTTCACTAAAATTGCTCCCGTTCGGCTTTAAAATAGATAAAACACGTTTTCTAAGTGATAAGATGTTTAAAATGCAGAAATTGAGTAAATTTGAAAAATTTCCAAAATTTGCGTGTTAAACATACAAAATTTTTAAAATTCAATTTTTCCTGAAAGTTTTATAAAATGTTGGTATCATTTTGATGTAGGCATACGAAAACAACCCACTGTTTCGAGTGGCACTGTCAAAATTGTTCTAGCACGCCGCCAGCAAAAACAAATCGGGGCGGGGTTTTTCCCGGCACGAAAAACGACAGGGCCTAGAGAGACAAACTAAACCTCATTCGAAAGCTTAGGGCAAACCCTAATTTCAAAGTCGGGCTAGCCAGCCCAAACCAATCGAAAGTTCTGATCCAAGAAAGAAAAAAGTGGGGTTTTCCTCGCTTCCCGAGTATATAACAAAAATGCTCCGCAGAAAAGAGCTTAATAGGTGTGACGTGTGAGTATTGGTCTATGAAAAATTCCTGCTGTGAAAGTAAAGAAACTAGTTTGAAAAACGCAAATGTGAGCTGGAGTCCTTAGTAAGCTAGACTCAATTTGGCGCTGTGGCTGAAATTTCGAGTTTTCTGCCATTATTGGACGAAAACGTGTTAGGGGTTGGCGAAATCGGAAAATCTAGGACTATTGCCAAAAGTTGTCGTTTTGGCAGGGGGGACCGCAAAACCAACACACCTATGACTGAAACGTACCTTCACTTAACGTTTCTATTTGGCGCTTCAAATCAACTTGGCTGGTTCTAAAGCACACAAAAATGGGTGTTAAACACAAATAATACAAACAGTAAATGCTTACGCTTAGATAAGGTCCACTATGGCTATCCGAAAAATTGGATTAAAAAGCTATATATAAACAAAAGTCGGAAGTGGACCTTGGTGATCAATGTCGGATCCAACAGCTTACAGTTGTATATATATCGGCGGTTTTCAGATTAGTCCTTCCAAAAATTTGGCAATTTTCTGTACATTAAGAAACCGTCTTCCTTCCAGGGTTTTTTCTTTCTATGCTGACTTTCAGGCCAGGTGACCTCAACGACCAACATTTTTAGGCCATCTCCAAGAATAGTTAGGAGGACATCTGATTTTGCTAGTTTTTAGGTTGCGGTTGTTGTTCGCATTATTGTGACGAAATCAAACCTTGAATGAGCAATTAGGTAGTGCGCGCCAGCGCACTACCTAGAATAGGGAAAAAAAGGCGTATTGCGGCCTCTTGGAACATAGTTTTCCCTGTTGCCGGCGGAGGAGTTGAGGTAGAGCCTTCATATTGTACCAGTAGAAACCCCTTCACGAGGGGTACATGCTGTGCAAATTTGAGCAAAATCGGCCGAGCCGATTTTGAGATATGACAGATTCAATTTTTCAATGCACGACTTTCTCTCCAGTTTTTTTTCTCCCCCCCCCCCCTAGGGGTCGGAGGTCTTAGATTTTCTATACCATATGGGGTTTTTTTGAACAACTTTTTCCCCATTTTTGGGGAAATGAGTATGGAGTAGGTAGGGCCTCCCCATAGGTCTGTGTACATAGCAGGATTTCGATTTTTTCGAAGATAGTTTTTTTCCAAAATGGTCAATCCTTCTGTTCAAGTAAACTTGAACTGGGACAGGCCGATGGGTCTGAGGTTCGCCGAGGAGAATGGCCCCACGGCCCTAATTGCCATGGGGTATATGAATTTTGGATCTGGCCCCTGTAGTTTTCTGGCCAGGGGTCACTAGTTATATAACGTGTAAAAGGGGGGGTCTGGGCATACGGAGTAGGCAGCCCTATACATAAGAGCTGCTGGGCTGAGGTTTCGTATTCGAATAGGAACCCCTATATGGTGAATCTAAATGGCCCATTAGTTTCGCTGTAGGACCTATCCATGTGGCTGGGGGGCACCCTGATGGTGGTGGGCCCTACCGTGTCGCAACTCCAACTTTAACCTCTTCTACAGAAATATCTACAGTGAGCAGCTCTCTCTTATTTGGGATTTGGGGTGGGGTGCGGGAGCACTACAGCATAGGCTATAGTAGGTTTCGCCCGGACCCCTGTGGCGCCCTGGCCAGGGGTCCGGACTGTGGACCATGCCCAAAATGGCCAAAAATCGATTTTTCTAAAAGTGGCCAAGTTTGGTATCAAATGAAAGCCCTTGGTGAGGCGAACATTTTTTGTCATTGGAGGACCCCTCCAAAGTGGCCCCAGTGGCCTGTGGCGCCCTGACCAGGGTCCGGACCGGTCCAAAATGGCCAAAAATCGATTTTTCCAAAAGTGGCCAAGTTTGGTATCAAATGAAAGCCCTTGGTGAGGCGAACATTTTTTGTCATTGGAGGACCCCTCCAAAGTGGCCCCAGTGGCCTGTGGCGCCCTGACCAGGGTCCGGACCGGTCCAAAATGGCCAAAAATCGATTTTTCCAAAAGTGGCCATGTTTGGTATCAAATGAAAGCCCTTGGTGAGGCGAACATTTTTTGTCATTGGAAGACCCCTCCAAAGTGGCCCCAGTGGCCTGTGGCGCCCTGGCCAGGGTCCGGACCGGTCCAAAATGGTTTTCCAAAAGTGGCCATGTTTGGTATCAAATGAAAGCCCTTGGTGAGGCGAACATTTTTTGTCATTGGAGGACCCCTCCAAAGTGGCACCAGCGGTCTGTGGCGCCCTGACCAGGGTCCGGACTGGTCAAAAATCGATTTTTTAAAAAATTTCCAAGTTTGGTATCAAATGAAAGCCCTTGGTGAGGCGAACATTTTTTGTCATTGGAGGACCCCTCCAAAGTGGCCCCAGTGGCCTGTGGCGCCCTGACCAGGGTCCGGACCGGTCCAAAATGGCCAAAAATCGATTTTTCCAAAAGTGGCCATGTTTGGTATCAAATGAAAGCCCTTGGTGAGGCGAACATTTTTTGTCATTGGAAGACCCCTCCAAAGTGGCCCCAGTGGCCTGTGGCGCCCTGGCCAGGGTCCGGACCGGTCCAAAATGGTCAAAAATCGATTTTTCCAAAAGTGGCCATGTTTGGTATCAAATGAAAGCCCTTGGTGAGGCGAACACTTTTTGTCATTGGAGGACCCCTCCAAAGTGGCACCAGCGGTCTGTGGCGCCCTGACCAGGGTCCGGACTGGTCAAAAATCGATTTTTTAAAAAATTTCCAAGTTTGGTATCAAATGAAAGCCCTTGGTGAGGCGAACATTTTTTGTCATTGGAGGACCCCTCCAAAGTGGCCCCAGTGGCCTGTGGCGCCCTGACCAGGGTCCGGACCGGTCCAAAAATCGATTTTTCCAAAAGTGCCATGTTTGGTATCAAATGAAAGCCCTTGGTGAGGCGAACATTTTTTGTCATTGGAGGACCCCTCCAAAGTGGCCCCAGTGGCCTGTGGCGCCCTGACCAGGGTCCGGACCGGTCCAAAATGGCCAAAAATCGATTTTTCCAAAAGTGGCCATGTTTTGTATCAAATGAAAGCCCTTGGTGAGGCGAACATTTTTTGTCATTGGAAGACCCCTCCAAAGTGGCCCCAGTGGCCTGTGGCGCCCTGGCCAGGGTCCGGACCGGTCCAAAATGGTCAAAAATCGATTTTTCCAAAAGTGGCCATGTTTGGTATCAAATGAAAGCCCGTGACGAGGCGAACATTTTTGTCATTGGAGGACCCCCTCCAAAGTGGCACCAGCGGTCTGTGGCGCCCTGACCAGGGTCCGAACCGGTCAAAAATCGATTTTTTAAAAAATTTCCAAGTTTGGTATCAAATGAAAGCCCTTGGTCAGGCGAACATTTTTTGTCATTGGAGGACCACTCTAAAGTGTCCCTAGCGAGCTGTGGGGCCTGACCGGGGTCCGGACTGGTCAAAAATCGATTTTTTAAAAAATTTCCAAGTTTGTTAACAAATGAAAGCCCGTGGCAGGGCGAACATTTTTTGTCATTGGAGGACCCCTCCAAAGTGGACCCAGCTACGTGTGCCGCCCTGACGAGGGTCCGGACCGGTCCAAAATGGTCAAAAATCGATTTTTCCAAAAGTGGCCAAGTTTGGTATCAAATGAAAGCCCGTGGCGAGGCGAACATTTTTTGTCATTGGAGGACCTCTCTAAAGTGTCCCTAGCCAGCTGTGGCGCCCTGACCAGGGTCCGGACTGGTCAAAAATCGATATTTTATGATGCAGAAACAATTGCGTTTTTTCAAATTGCCCGTTCCCCACGCAGCGCGACGACCCCCCCCCTCCCCCGGTGGGAGTTCGGCCCCCCCCATCACCCTCTTTTCCGACAACCCCTCTGTAAACGTTTTCTGATGCTGAAACAATTGCGCTTTTCAAATTTTCCGTACCCCATGCGCCGCGACGACCCCTCCCCGGCGGGAGATCGGCCCCCCGTCATCCTCTTCTCCGATAACCCCTCCGGAAACGTTTTCTGATGAAGAAAAATTGCGTTTTTACAAATTTTCCGTACCCCACGCACCAGGGCAACCCCCCCCCCCTGGTGGGAGTTCGGCCCCCGTCATCCTGTTTTCCGATAGCCCCTCTGTAAACGTTTTCTGAAGTAGAAAAATTGCGTTTTTTCAAATTTCCCGTACCCCACGCTCCGCGACGACCCCACCCCCGGTGGGAGTTCGCCCCCCCGTCTTCCTGTTATCCGGAAAACCTTTGTTAAACGTTTTCTGATGCAAAAACAATTGCGTTTTTTCAAATTTTCGGAACCCCACGCACCGCGACGACCCACCCTCCCCCCCCCCTGGTGGGAGTTCGGCACCCCGTCATCCTCTTCTCCGATGACCCCTCCGGAAACGTTTTCTGATGAAGAAAAATTGCGTTTTTACAAATTTTCCGTACCCCAGTACCGCGACGACCCCCCCCCGGTGGGAGTTCGGCCCCCCCGTCATCCTATTTTCCGATAGCCCCTCTGTAAACGTTATCTGATGCAGAATCAATTGCGTTTTTTCAAATTTTCCGTACCCCACGCACCGCAACGACCCCCCCCCGGTGGGAGTTCGGCCCCCCGCCATCCTCTTTTCGGATAACCCCTCCGGAAACGTTTTCTCGAGCGGAAACAATTTTGTTTTTCAAATTTTCCGTACCCCACGCGCCGCGACGACCCCACCGGTGGGAGTTCGGTCCCCCGTCATTCTGTTTTCCGATAACTCCTCTGTAAACGTGGGAGATTTTTTGCAGAAATGAGCAAAAAAATGGTATTTTTTGTCTTATTTTGCATGGTGAAACACAAAAAGTTCTCTGAAATGCAAGGATTTAAGCTAAAACTACCCATTTTTAGGAAAAAAAACTCCGGCGAAGCCGGCAAATTTTTGAACATTTTACCATTTCTGGAAACAATGTATATATATAGACCTCGTTTAGGGGGAAAGCCCAAAATCCGGGGGGAGGCATTTTTGGGGGGCCCTCGCCCCCTACTAAAAAAACCTGCCCTCCGTGGGCGTACGCACCCCCTCATCCTGTTTACCGATATACCGACCCCACCCACCTAATTCTCTTTTCAGATAAACCCTTACACACAAACAAACCAATATAAAGAGATAGTGCTCCGTACAAATGATAAAAATGCCCTAAACATGCTTACAATAGATATATACGTACGTATATATGTACGTCCTATCTGGTTTTTTCAAACCGTTTTTCTGGCAGTTTATTCATTTTATATATATATATTAAGCCCTCTTAAAAACGCTAAAGCGGAAAAATGCAAGAAACTAGTGGGAAAAATGCCCTAAACGGGCATGCAATGGCTAGAATAGGGAAAGAAGGAAGGGCGGAAAAATGCCAATATATACGTATACTTGTCAGTCGGCGCTGAAAATGGTAAGAAACTAGATTCAGCGCCGAATAGGGAAAGCAGTCGGCGCTGAAAATTATAGAAACTAGATTCAGCGCCGAATAGGGAATGCATCTACGCGATGGCAGTAGATATTCTACTGTCGCGAGGCTCAACTAAGTCTAAAAGTAGACAACCCAGGAACAGTTTCAAGTTTGCTGTATGAGATAAAATTGTACGAGAAAGCAGGCGCCCATATCAACATATTGTAATTCACGCGCATAAAACCCATTCACAGTTAATGAGATTACCGTATCGAAGGTAACGTTGTTAGAAAAATGAACCGTTCAGCTGGATATATCGCAATTCACGCGAATAGGATGGACGGAGGAAGTGCCTGTTCCACGCTACGCGACTGCATTCCCTATTCGGCGCTGAATCTAGTTTCTATAATTTTCAGCGCCGACTGCTTTCCCTATTCGGCGCTGAATCTAGTTTCTATCCTTTTCATCGCCGACTGCATTCCCTATTCGGCGCTGAATCTAGTTTCTATAATTTTCAGCGCCGACTGCTTTCCCTATTCGGCGCTGAATCTAGTTTCTTACCATTTTCAGCGCCGACTGACAAGTACACGTATATATTGGCATTTTTCCGCCCTTCCTTCTTTCCCTATTCTAGCCATTGCATGCCCGTTTAGGGCATTTTTCCCACTAGTAGTAAGTATATAGAAATACAGAACGTAATTCACCAGCGCCGTCCAGAAATCTTTAGCAATTACGTATATACGTAAATAAAAACTAATTAAAATCTTTATACATATGTATATACGTATATACCATTTTCAAACAAAAATCTGACAATAAAATGTAATAACAGGCTGCTTTTACTGCATTTTTGCCAATTCTAGACCCTTATGGGCCCCCAATTTGGTGCTAGAGCGCCAAATGGGGCCTACTAATGACTCCAGCTCATATTATCACTTTTCGTACGTATATACATACGTTATATATATATATACAAGTATAGAACAAAAATGCTCCGCAGACAAAAGCTTAATATGTGTGAGTGGTGTTGGTCTATCTATGAAATCCCGGTTGTGAAAGTAAAAGAAACAAGTTTGAAAAGTGCTAATATAAATATGGATAAAAAAGTCATACATTCCGGACAACCATGAAATTATACAGTATATATGCTGAACAAGAATTAATAGAATTACAACGTAAATATATTATATATAACCAGGGTAGAAAAAGCATCTCAAACTACACATTTATTTGTAAAAATTTTATCTGCAATCTCTTATTATAAAAGAAGTTGGTCTACGTAGTACATAACAATACTTCAGATACAAAAAATCGCTGGTTTTAAGTAGGGATGCACAGGGGCCTGGCCCCGGCCCCGGTGGTCAGGCCCCGGCACCGACCGGGGCCAAAAATTAGCATAATTTTGTAAACTTTTGACATTTTTGACCAAAATTTTTAAATTTCGAAAGTCAAAAAGTGTTACAAAGCGTTTGTTTTCCAGCCAATATGAATAAAAACAGCGATAGTAATGTTTGTATATAAAAAATATTGCAAAATTTAAATTTTCAAGAAAATTTTAGAAAATTTTCTATTTGGACCCCCAATTTCCAGGCCCCGGTCCCGGCCTCGGCCCCGGTGCATCTCTAATTTTAAGCTTAAAATGAGCTTATAAGTCCAGGGTATTTTTTACAGGGGGGGGGGGCGGGGGCGGGGCCCCCCCCCCCCGAAATTGACCTTCCCCCCGAAAATGCCTTCCCCCCCCCCGAAATCGCCCCCTCCCGGGATTTTTGCTTCCCCCCCCGGGATTTTTTGGAGGCCCAAATTTTTGCCAAAAATAGGCCAATTTTCAAAAATTTTCCGGCTTCGCCGGAGATTTTTTTGTAAAAATAGCTATTTTTAGCTTAAATCCTGGCATTTTTGAGAACTTTTTGAGTTTCACCATGCAAAATACGCAAAAAATACCATTTTTTGGCTCATTTTTGCAAAAAATATTCCCCCCCGAAATTTTCACCCCCCCCCCGGGCCCGGGCCCCCCCCCGGGAAGCCCCCCCCCGGAAAAAAATCCCTAAAAAATACCCTGTAAGTCCATAAATTAGCTAAAAATTCAGAAACTTTTTGAAAATTTGACCTCAAAAACCTAATTTTTTGACACTTTTGGGCGACCCCCAAAAAGTGGGTGGGGGCTTGCCGAAAAGTGCGGGGGGGGGGGCGAAAGTGGGGGGGCTCCGAAAAGTGGAGGGGGAACCGAAATGTGGGGGCCCCCTATCCCACCCTACTAAAAAATGCCAGCAAGTTAATATACACTGTCTCCAGGGACTTTTGACACATATTATAGGGGATCGCTGCCGCGACCTCTTCCTATGATATACAAAGTATAACGTATACGTATATAATAATACTGCACCTTGCTGAACGAATTCGTTCATCGAGTTCTGACACTATCGGTCTAAAGAGGCACAGCAATCCTTCGGATAAGATATCAGACTTGTTTAAATCTGATTCCAAATCATCCTTGCTGATCTCTGAAGTACTACCCTCTGCCATAACACCTAAATATTGTATGATGGCATGACACATACAAACTGATTTATGAGCACTGATGACACGGGGCTACTGGAAGCGTCAGGAAGCTGGGTTTATCTGGAGTGGGGAAATAAACAACCTTTCTACTCCAGGCTTTATCATACAGGGGGTGGGGCGGGGCGCTCCCCCCAGAATTCGCCTCTCCCAGTATCGCCCCACCCATGATTCGGGCCTTCCCCCCTGCTTTCGCTATATAATCACAAAATACTGAAAAATTTCCAAAATGCTATATATACATTTTAAAAAGATCTAGCTTTTAGTAGGGAGAGTCGGCTGCCGCTCCCAGATCCCTACTTTTTAATCCTATTTTCCGATCATTTCTACGCCACAGCGAACTTATATACTTAGCTCGCTCTACGTTTTTTGGCACTTATTATAGGGGGGCGCGAGAGCGATCCCCTATAATATGGGTGTAAAAGGCGCTGCGCGGCCCTTTGAGACTCGTTCGAGCACCGTGCCATGCCGTGGAATCTACATGACGAGTATAGCAAGGTTCACAAAAAAATCACAAATCGAATTTTTGCTGGCAATTTAGCAAATGCAGTCCGATCGAAAAACTTTTGGTACGTATATATGGAACGGTCATATATATACCGTAAATCGAAGCAAAAGAACAAAGAAGCTTGAAAAGTTCCAGTTTCCTACTTGGCTCTCGAATTTGGCAGATTGATGACACGGCTTCGAATACATATATACCATGCTTCTACACTTCCATGCAAAATTACGGCACGATTTCTAATGCTCTTCCGCAGTTATATGCAAAATTTCCTCCCCCCCACCCCCCCCCCCACTGGAGGGTTCGCCACCCCTCCCCCTAAAAAATTTTTGCTACCCCTCCCCCCAAATCGGCCTTCGGCCGACCCCCCCCTAGAAAATTTTCAACCGCCTACCTAAATTTTTATCCCGCCTAAAGGCGAGATACCTGTTATCGGATCTGTAGCAAAATAGATTGCCTTAGCTCTCAACATTGAAACTGCGGCCTATGCTCAGCATTGGAGCTTGTTCAGAGTTATATACGTTTTTATGCAGAGTGTGCATGCGCAAAAATGGGTCATCAGCTATTTTCCGTCGGTATTGCGTAATGCAGGCTTGTAATAGATAGTGGACAGCAAAAACCATAAGTGTACCAGGCTACAGTTTGCCCCCTGTGAGACCTCCCCCACGGAGAGGCCAGACCCCCCCTCCCCACACGAAGCCCATTTCTAGAAAACAATTAGAAAAAAATATTTTTTCTCATTGTTTTCTAATTGTTTTCTGCCGTTCACAATTTTTTCTAATTTTTTTCTTATTGTTTTCTTTATTTTTTCTAAATTAGAAAATATTTAGAAAATTATATATACAACTTTTTTCTAATTTTTTTCTAATTATTTTCCAAAAGTTTTCTAAACTGGAAAACAATAAGAAAAATATTTTTTCAGAAAATTTGCTAAAATATTTTTTCAGAAAATTTTCTAAATATTCTTAATCTAAATACATGGCTAGTGGAATTATATATATTGATTTTTAGAAAATTAGATGTGTTAATATTCTTGCAAAAATTGCATTTTAGAAGTGGTTAAACGTAAGATAAACTTTGCTGGGTCATCCTGATTGGATGATGTTGTATTGGCAGGTAGAAATTCCACAAACATTGGCAAATTTTCGAGGCAATTTTTGGCTGTTGAGTAATGGATTTTGCTGGGTAATGCGCCCACCAAATAAGGTAATTCCCCCCCCCCACCATTCCAGTTTAGTAACTAGAGGGAAAAATGCCCTAGACGGGCATGCAATGGCTAGAATAGGGAAAGAAGGAAGGGCGGAAAAATGCCAATATATACGTATATATATACTTGACAGGCGGCGCTGAAAATGATAGAAACTAGATTCAGCGCCCAATAGGGAATGCAGTCGGCGATGAAAAGGATAGAAACTAGATTCAGCGCCGAATAGGGAAAGCAGTCGGCGCTGAAAATGATAGAAACTAGATTCAGCGCCGAAGTCGCGTAGCGTGGAACAGGCACTTCCTCCGTCCATCCTATTCGCGTGAACTGCTCTGCACTACCCCAGAACGTGGTATATACTGCGTTTGAAATGAGGCATGATACAATATCGTTTGTGTAAGCAAAGTCTGCTTTTAAAGAGTAGAAAGTTCGTTGTTGACTGTGGATCATTTATTTTTTTTTAAACCCGAGTAAATCACGCCTTGTTAGTACTATATGTCATGAACTGATCATGAACATGAACATGATCATGAACTAACACAGCGAACATTAGGCAACTGGGAATACTCTGTTACGCATTTGTACTTTTAATAATTTCGCTCTTAATAGTAGTCGAAAACAAATTAAAAGTGTCATTGATCGTTAAAAATGTTGTGTTGGAAAAGCCGATAAAAGTATGTGTCAAAACGAAATCTTAATCTTGTCTATATTAGGACACTAAAACGCGATGGCAGTAGATATTCTATATATTCTACTGTCGCGAGGCACAACTAAGTCTAAAAGTAGACAACCCTGGAACAGTTTCAAGTTTGCTGTATGAGATAAAATTGTACGAGAAAGCAGGCGCTCATATATTGTAATTCACGCGCGTAGGTATAATACCCATTCACAGTTAATGAGATTACTTTATCGAAGGTAACATTGTTTGAAAAATGAACCGTTCAGCTGGGTATATCGCAATTCACGCGAATAGGATGGACGGAGGAAGTGCCTGTTCCACGCTACGCGACTGCATTCCCTATTCGGCGCTGAATCTAGTTTCTATCATTTTCAGCGCCGACTGCTTTCCCTATTCGGCGCTGAATCTAGTTTCTATCCTTTTCATCGCCGACTGCATTCCCTATTGGGCGCTGAATCTAGTTTCTATCATTTTCAGCGCCGCCTGTCAAGTATATATATACGTATATATTGGCATTTTTCCGCCCTTCCTTCTTTCCCTATTCTAGCCATTGCATGCCCGTCTAGGGCATTTTTCCCTCTAGTTTCTTGCATTTTTCCGCTTTAGCGTTTTTCTTCGAGGGCTTAATAAAATGAATAAACTGCCATAAAAACGATTTGAAAAAACTAGATAGGATGTACATATATATCTATTGTAAGCACGTTTAGGGCATTTTTATCATTTCTACGGAGCACTATCTCTTTGTATTTGTTTGTGTGTGTAAGGGTTTATCTGAAAAGAGAATTAGGTGCGTGGGGTCGGTATATCGGAAAACAGGATGAGGAGGGTCCGAACCCCCACGCGGGGCAGGGTATTTTTTACGGGGGGGGCCAGGGCACCCCGAAAATGCCATCCCCCCGGATTTTGGGCTTTCCCCCTAAATGAGGTCTACATACATTTTTTCCAAAACTGGTCAAATGTTCAAAAATTTTCCGGCTTCTGAGGAGATTTTTTCTTAAAATGGTTATTTTTAGTTGAAATCATGGTATTTTAGAGAACGTTTTGTGTTTCACCATGCAAAATACGCCAAAAATACCACTTTTTGGCTCATTTCTGCAAAACATCCCCCCCAAATTTCTCCCCCCACCCGGAGAAGAAATCCCTAAAAAATACCCTATGGGGGGGTCGTCGCGTTGATTGGTTATCGGAAAACAGGATGACGGGGGGCCGAACTCCCACCGGCGGGGGGGGGGGTCGTCACGCTGCAAGGGGTACGGAAAATTTGAAAAAAGCAATTGTTTCTACATCAGAAAACGTTTACAGAAGGGTTATCGGAAAAAAGGATGACGGGGGCCGAACTCCCACCGGGGAGGGGGGGGGTCGTCGCGGATATGTGGGGTACGAAAAATTTGTAAAAACGAAATTGTTTCTTCATCGAAAAACGGTTCCAGAGGGGTTATCGGAAAACAGATGACGGGGAGCGAACTCCC
>JASAND010002031.1:0-10513 GCA_030248195.1 Trissonchulus latispiculum | reverse complement strand
AGTCTAAATTTATTCAGTTATTGGCAAACGACAAACCTTTACACTGACTATATTCTGTAAAAGTTTCAGAAGATTTGCAGTACTTGGGGGGATTAGACTCGAAACGGCGACAGGTCATCCAGAAAAAATTTACAATTTTCAAAATTTGCGGCTACCATTCTCCTGAACGAGAAGCTACTGTGAGCTGCCACTTGGTGTGTGAATTACCAGAGTCCATACAAATATGTGAGCGAAGTTCTGGGTCTGTAGCTTTCCCCGAAAAAATTATAGCTTTCGAGATACCAATCAAAAATTTGAAAAAATGAACAAACATTTTTAGTTTGGGACCCTCAACAGCTCAGATGTCATGGGATATATTCAATGCCTTATATTAACTTTTTAACTATGATATATTGCCTACTTGCATGCAAAAAAACTAGCGCTCTCCGAAGAAGTAAACCTGGGTAGGGTATACCCACCCTTAAGGGGGCGCTTGCATTACCGGGAACGGTTCTCCTGAGTCCATTTTTCAACCAATCCGTTTCAAACTTTCAGCAGTGGTAGCTGGTGTCAAATACTCGCGATTTATATAATATGAAGAATCCAGTGCTGGGCTTGCGACCTACACAACAGGGATAAGTTTAAACTTTCAAAACAGTGTCATTCATTAACGGCTAAATGAAATTAGCTCAAATTTTGCACAAGTGTATAAATAAACCCAAGAGTAGATGGTAGGAAGAGTTTGACACGGGACTCTTCCTAGTGTAATTGGCCTGTCAGATGCTCGGCACATTAAGGCAGAAATCTCGGGGGGGGTCACGGTTAACACAGTTAACCATGTGTTTATATGCGTTTAAACTAAAATAAATCTGATTGGCTAACCTCCTACCTTATGTCAAAATTACGTGTATAAGGTGACCCCCCCCCTTATGCTTAGCTGCTGCTATTGAAATGCACTGGTGAGGGTTACGATAGCTAAGTAACCAATCAAATGCATTTCAGTTCAAACGCATATAAACACACGCTTAAGGGGGGGGGATTTTTCGACCATCTCCAATTTTGCTCATTTTCACATATTTTGTAGTCCTAATGAGTCCCCCAAACAAGACAGGTGCGTTTTGCGTAATATTGCTTCAATCGTTCTGTAGAGGCCTTCAAAGGTTACCTCGACATGTGTTAAACATAGGAAAATGAAAAAGTTAGGTTAAAAAGTTTGTGGCAGAAAAATTTTTCGCTGTATGCAAGATACAGCGCTGCAACCTCGTTGTACATGTTAAGGACATATCAGAGAGTGCAAATAACCCTTCTGGAACAATTCTGTTGAGTGTCGAATTTTTGGCGATTTTTCAAAGTCAAAATTTCGGAAAATTGGTGCTTTTTGTACCACGAAAAACAGGATCAGCAAAACATATTCGCCTCTCCTGCACGATTGCCAAAAGCTACAGAAATCGCTTATAGATAGTTGCACTCTACGCATACACAGAATTCTCATGACAGTAATTGCAAATTTCTACCGTTTGTAGTGCTCTCAAAAAACTTGCCACAAAATGGGCTAATTTTGCCAAAAATCATCATTTTGCACAATTTTCACGTTTTTGTAATAATTTCTCACTCGTTACCCACTCGAAAGTCACCAAAATTGGCATATAAAACTTTCAATGCCTGCCTGACATTAAGGTAAAGGCAAATGCTTAAAGGTAGAACTTTTCTGTCGTGTCGGCTTCTTTGAGCTCTTCTATGTCACAAAAAGTCAATTTTTGAAATTTCCAAAATATAGACAAATTGGGTATCATTCGATAGCTACTGATGAGCTGAACAACTTTTCTAATAGAACTATGCGTCTGAAATGTAGTATCTGAAAGTTAGAGCAAGTTAAAGTTTGAGGGCACAGTTAGCTGAAAAAGGCTCAGTTCACAATTGATGAATGTATTGTGAACGACTGGATGGATATTCCAGAGTCGTCTTAGCATTAAAACATTAGCCAACCCACAGAATTAAATTGCCATATTAGTTGACGAAAATTTCGCTACCGTTCTGTCTCAACATGACTTTGGAAGGCAAGTCGCAGTCATTTTCAAGTTTTCCAACTTTATAGCTGAGCTGAATGTCTCTGTCACTGTTTAGTTTCGAATTCTAATGTTTTGTCTTGTTTTTGAGAACATATGTACCTATATTGTGTATGAAAATGAGCGAAATCCGTGACTATCGATTTTGACCCAAAGCGACCCCCCCCCCCCTTAACAGCGTTAAGCTGAGCCCCCCCGAGATCTCGGGGGGGGGGGGGGTTACCTTATACACGTAGCCTAATTTTGACATAAGGTAGGGGGGTTAGCCAATCAGATTCATTTTAGTTCAAACGCATATATAAACACATGGTTAACTGTGTTAACCGTGACCCCACCCCCCGAGATTTCGGCCTTAATCTTCCGAGCATATGACAGGCCAATTACACTAGCAAGGGTACGGTGTCGTGCTCTTGCTATTATTAACTCTTGATAAACCTAATGCAGAGACAATGTTTTCAGTTTCTCGATTTATGCAATTTTGGGAAAGTTATTTATGTTCAAAAACTTTGAAAATCAATATTTTACGGAATATAGGTTCTAAGCAAAAACTAAAAAAATTGCCCCTGCGCACCTCTCCAATAAACGAAAACGTACATGCCAAATTTGAGTAAGATTGCTTGAAGCATTTTTGAGAAATAAATTTAAAATGTTTCGCACTAGTAGCTTCTGTTTTACGCATACATTATGTTTTCAATAAGTTTCCTAGTGTATTTCATAAAATTATAAACAAATCCAACACAAACGCATCAATAAAAACCCTGTGGAATTCATTTTCTAACGATTAGTTTTTACTTTGCCATTCGAGATGGGAGCGGTCAACGTAATTTTGCCATATATTCAACCGCCTGCAACTTTTGATAAAAACAACATACAGAGGAGATATGCACATCGTTGTAAAGCTCTTCTTATGCTCTTTTACCAAGCATATTCTAAATAATTATACGGAGATTTCATAAAATTTTAATTTTCTAAGCCATAATGGTAGCTACCCAATCATGTGCTCTCAGTTGCTGAAATTTCGCCACGAAATTGTCCGGTAACCAAACTAGACCCACTTCAAGTTTCATCAAGATTTAACAATCAGTCCAAATTTTACATCAATAAACCCGATAGTGCAAGAGTAGTATAGGAGGGCCATTTCGACCCCCGCTCCGGGAGTCAATGACCTTGAAAGTTTAAAGTCCCTTGAGATCTGTGTTTGAAAGTTTTGTTAACCCCATCCCTCCTTTGGTTTGTGTTTGAAACTTCTCTTTTCAAGACCGTCTGCCGCCCCTAGGGTTTTGTGTCCAAAAATTTTCTCACAGTTTTATCCACCGCCATTTGTCGTCCCTGGGGTTTTCAATTTTTTAATCTTCTATCAATGGGTTTTCTCTTATATTTTTAATATTTTTTGGGGTTTTTTGCATGTTTAATTTTTGGGAGTTTTTCTAAGCAACATATACAACATACATATATACAACTATCCTACCTTCTTTTTTGAGTTCATATATTTTTAGGGCTTAATTACTTACTCCATGTTTCGATTCATCACAACCCTTCATGTTCTAGTTCCTTCCTAGGTTTGTCCCATTTGATTTGTCCTTCTAATTTCCCTTGGTTTGCCTAGTTATTTGTCCTTCTGATTTCCGACGTACTTCGGACCACTTATATTTTGAGTCACGCTTACCTTACACCTAACATACTCTGAGCTATCCAGACCTTCCAGTCCTATCCTATCTTCACATTACCTGGGTCAGTCCTAAACACCGAACTTACTCTGAGAATATTTTATCCAATCTTCTTCCATGATCGTTCTTTCCACCTTGCCTTACCATTCACCTAACCTTTTTCATGTATGGGGTCACTCCTGAAATACACTGAGCCTACTTTGAGTTTACCTTATTCAACCTACTTCCATCATCTACCTTCCTACCCTGCCTTACCATTCACCTTGCCTTCTTCATCTATGGGCCACTCCTAAAATACTCCGAACCTACTCTGACCTAATATTTTCACCTTTTATATATTCTTACCTCTACCTATCTTGTCTGTCATAACCTAACCTACCTCACCTACGAAGTATCAAATTTACGGTATTTCCTAAGTCATTCCAAATGCAAGGAAAACATACTCGAGAATACACCGAGCCTTACATCACCGTTTTTACTTCATTCGGCAATTCATTTTATAAGAAAGCTGCTTTCAGTCAAATTTTATTTGTTCACAATTTCTCAGTTCTCCAAATTCAGTCTTCATGCCACAATTTCTTTACTTTTCTTACGGCTAATAAAACACCCATAATCCTACTACAGCGACTTAATCGAAAAATACTAAAAGTAAGATTAAATGAATTTAATAGATCTCTTCTACTGTACATAAAAATCTCTTACCAGCTTCATGCTTCTACCTGCTTTTTCATAATCTTCTCTAAATTCTATCATATTTTTCGAAAAAAAGAATACTATTAAGACCTCAAGAGTATCAATAGTCTTTTTGATTCCCGAAATCATCTACGACCCAAGTGGATCAACCATATTTCCAAGCTTCTCATCACTTGTGTTTCCCTGCATGCAATTCACTTTCATTTTTGACGTCACCCAGTGAATGTGCCGCGTTTACGGGTCACTGAGCATCGGCAGGGAGTTTAAGAAAAAAGTACGCTGTTTACGTAATGTTAGAGTAATGCTGGAAAATTTCAGAGAACAATTGCTGCTTTTTAGATTGATTTGGTCGATGCTTATGTGTTTGTATTTATGTTTGTATGTTTTGTTTTTATTGATTCACAGTACTCGAAGTAAGTCATGTCTAGATTGGAGAGCCAATTCGACGCGACGGCTTCGAGTACTTTGAATCAATAAAAACAGAAACATACAAACATAAATACAAACACATAAAAGCATCGACCGAAATCAATAAAAGCAGAAATTGTTCTCTGAAATTTTTCAACATTACTCTAACATTACGTAAACATTGCACTTAAGACACGGTGTAAGCTCGGTGTATACTCGGTGTTGGTTTGGTGTGAACTCGGAGCTAATTTGGAGTGACTCGAAACTCAAACCTAAGGTGGTTGAAGAGATGAGGGTAAACTGAAAGCAAAGGTTGGAAAAATGATCAAAAGCGTCGAAGCAGGTTCAGAGTACGTTTGGAGTGACGCATAAGGAAAATGAAGGTGGTTGGTCAGCTGTGGGAAATGGATTGATGTCAGGACAATGTAAGCATAGAGTATGGTTGATGTAAGGTCGTAGTGACTCGAGTATGTATGAAGCTAAGCTAGTTGGGAAATGTGTTAAGTCGAAAATTGGATTAGGTTAGGGTAAGGTTAGGGTAAGGTTGATGCTTGAAAAGTTGGGCTAGGAAGCATGGGCTGAGTGACTCGCAATACAAATCAAGGGAAAGGAGAAGGTCAGGTATATATAGTGGTAGAGATCAAGCAAATGCGTTTAATACCTTATGAAGTTTCGAAGATCGCACAATATAGAGTAAGGTAGGAGTGACCCATAGCAGAATTATTAGATACAGACGTAAAAATAAAAGTAAAGTGTGGCATTGGGAAACTGAATTTGGAGAGACTGAGGAAATTGAAGAATACAGGAACAAATATGATTTGACTGAAAACAACATAAATGGAGTAAGAATCGAAGTAAATTAGGATTACGTACGGAGTAGGTTCGGTGTAAGCTCGGTGTATGCTCAGTGTATACTCGGTGTTAGCTCGGAGTAGGTTTGGAGTGACTCGGAGCACAAAATAAGAACGGTAAGCTAAGGTAGGTACGGTAAGGTAGGTTAGGTTAGGACAGACAAGATAGGCAGAGGTAAGAATATATGAAAGGTGAAAATATTAGGTCAGAGTAGGTTCGGAGTATTTGAGGAGTGGCCCATAGATGAAGAAGGCAAGGTGAATGGTAAGGCAGGGTAGGAAGGTAGATGATGGAAGTAGGTTGAATAAGGTAAACTCAAAGTAGGCTCAGTGTATTTTAGGAGTGACCCAGTGAACAGAAAGCCAAGGTAGGAAGGTGAGTTCGTGGAACACTAAATGAAATGGAGTAGGCTTGGAGTAATTAAACGAGTGACTCAGTGTACAATATAAGGAAGGTTGGCTCTTAAATTAGGTCAATACAAAACATGGGAATTCACAAAAAGTAAGACAAGTAAGGTTAGAGTAGGCTCGGTGTAAAGTATGAGTGACTCAAGTCCAAAGTAAAGACTTAATAGAGAAGGGAAGGCAACCAAAGAGACCGAGAAGACCGAAAAGAGTAGATGAATAGAGAAAATGAATGGGTTGAAGGGGTGTATTATAAGAACCTAAGCGTGTTGGGTCCAGAATTATAGAGCTCGACGAGAGGAATAGAATGGTGTTCGTTTTATCGAGATCGGACCAGGGACGAGAAAGTTATGGGTGGTAAAATATTTTAAAACCTTTATGAAACCTGATTGGATGATGCTGCACCAAAATTATATAAACCCTTGCAGAGTTAGGAAAACCCAAGAACCTGGGCGAGTAAGGAACATGGAATCATAGGAAGGGTGCTAAAATAAAACAACGAAGACAAACTTGTAATTACAAACTAAGAGCACCAACCGGAAATTTACTCCAGATTTTGCTCCCGGAGCGCTGGTCGAAAAGCGGAGCCTATACTACTCTGGTGAAACCTAATTTTACTATCATCTTTAACAAAAACCAGCTAAGTGAAATGACTTGTTGATATAACTTAGATGAATTTGAAAACATAGATTGCAGAAGCTAGTTTGACTAGATGCACTGGACGTAGCAATCGGCATGGGGGGTGAAAAAGGTCACCCTGTGCCTTTGCAGCGTTTCAACTGTAGTTAAGACTATATTGGTGCCAGTCTGCTGAGGCTTGGAAAGCGGAGGCAGCATTCTAAACTGGTTAAGATAAAGCTTTTGGGTACACGTTTTAAGCCCGGTTTACACTATCAAACATTTTTTGTCAGACATGAAGTTTACACTGTCCATCTAACAAGCAAGCAGTTTCCTACTGACAATTCCACGGCATCCAATCGTATTCAGCTGTTGTTGCTTCACTCAACTTTCTTTTGAAATGGAGCTATATGAGTGGTCAGTTTCGTCCGATATCAGATGGAATTTCCATTTTCGTCCAACAAAAATTGCCATGTCAGAGCTGACTCAGGTGGTCGTTTACATGCGAGAATTTCGTCTGACATTTGTTTGAAGAAAATTTTCATCTGACAAAGTCAGACGAAAGATTGCTAGTGTAAACTCCCCTTTAAGATTTTTGTATTTAGGTGCTCGTACAGACCGCATTTTTCCTACTTTCCTATACTAGAGCTCGCCAACCCCCTTCCCTCTCTCTTTCTGCAGCCTATTTTGTCCATATCAGCCTAACGAGCGGGCACACGTAGTTTTCAGCCATCTTAGTTGCTGTTACCAAGCGGGGGGGCAGTAGTTATCGGATAAACGAAAATTACTGCCCTGGGCGTGACTGAAATAACCGTATGGTAGTTTCGCTTGGGGATCATGTTTCTGTCCGTGATCTTCGTCTCTCCGCCTCTTGACTGCAGTCTGCGAAGAGCACCATTTACAGGTCGTGACGTGTACCTTAATAGTGGTTGGGCCCTGACCAAAAAAAATAATCCTGGTTGTTTTCTACATAGCTACTTATCAAAAAAAGCTGCAGTTATTTCTATACGAGCAAAGTTATTGAGTTATTTTATTCACATTTTTTCATCTCTTACAGCTCGGTCTTAAAGTTATACGGTTAACTTATCTACAAATGTTTTTGTTCCCATGTTTACATGATATTGAAGTTGCGCATAAAAAGTTCTCCGCTTTCATCGTTTAACACTTATCAGCAACTTTTTAGGTTCCCACAAATCCATTTATTAGTATAACGATGAAATGCATATAGTTTAAATGTTGAACATCCTATCATTGTTTGCACAGGCGGAAAATACAGATGAATGTTTACTGAAACAATCCTTTTTGTGATAATAGTCTGTTTAAATTCTCCTTAAACCTTAAATTGTTAGCACACAGGGCCAGTTTTTAGTTTGAGCGTCCAACAGCCAGGCCGTTTTCTGACCCACATTTTTTATCAAGGAAAACCCCTACGCAGCTTGTGCTTATAACATCTTTTCAATAAGTTTAACTGCAATCCTTAAGATAAAATTTCTGTGAAAATAGCGGTCTACAGCAGAGAAATAGTTTATATTATATTAGTTTATATTAACTAACTGGTCAGAGTTAAAAAAATTGCAGAAGCGATCAGAAATACGCGTCTTAAGGTCCTGGTTTCCTTTTCTGGTATTTTTGACTCATACGGCTCTAATCCTTTACGTTGTCAGCTAAAACTTCCTAAATAACCTATTTCCGTGCTGTTTAACATTCTGGGACCAGTCCCGGATTTTTAGGCAAAAGATAAGAAAGTTTTGGTTTTTGGTCGTAAGCTCCCATTAGGTAGACCAGACACGGGATTGATTGCTATGGCTGGAAAGAGCGCACAAAAAAGAACATTTTTGCTTTTGCAACCTTTGAGCTATCTCCAGTGGTTAAGTCAGTATAAGCAAAAAACCATTTTGAGGGTCAAAAATGGCCATTTTCGAGGAAATTAGTTTTTTGTAATGTAACGTAGTGTAATGTAATGTAACTGTAGCAAATTTAAACAAATTTCAACGACAATTGCGCTTTTAAAGCCAAAAAACACGCGAACCCGAACCAGCACCTTTGTGGTTCAACCATTCAACCATTCAACCAACCATTCAACTTTCCCATGCCTCGCGTGCAGTAGTTGCAGACTTAACCAGAAAAATCTGATTATCCTCCAAGGCTAGGACCAACGTTGCCAGTGCTTTGTTTCCTTTCTTCCGGTAGTCTCTGACTTGTGCTGCTGTTGCGTCGTCTGCAAGAACATCGGTTCCGTCAATGTGCCCCCATTAATTTTTTCGGTTAGTAACATCCGCATCTTAAACTTCCAGATGGGATAGCTACTACCGTCAAACTTCTCGATCGTTGAACTTTTTGACTTTTCAGCCATTGGGATTTCTGCTGTAGGCAGGATATCCAAACCCAGAACCCGCCAGATAAAACCAGAGTTACTAGAGTTACTTTAGGATCACAGGGCAGCCTCTGGGCCCATAACCTAATGGGCATTCACGGCTAAATAGCTGGCTAAATAGTTAGTATCTTGCAGATAAATACCGGCTTTACTAAACGCAACTTCACTCTGTTAACTTCTTGAAACTACAAAGATATCATTCATTACGATTAACTACATCTTGTATCTGTCTATAAAGTCACAGTTCAAAACTCATGACATAAGTGGATACTTTTTCCTAACAACCACCTTAAGGCCCATAGGCCAGAAGCGATCAGAAATACGCGTCTTAAGGTCCTGGTTTCCTTTTCTGGTATTTTTGACTCATACGTACTCATACTCATACTCATACTCTAATCCTTTACGTAGTCAGCTAAAACTTCCTAAATAACCTATTTCCGTGCTGTTTAACATTCTGGGACCAGTCCCGGATTTTTAGGCCAAAAGATAAGAAAGTTTTGGTTTTTGGTCGTAAGCTCCCATTAGGTAGACCAGACACGGGATTGATTGCTATGGCTGGAAAGAGCGCACAAAAATGAACATTTTTGCTTTTACAACTTTTGAGCTATTTCCAGTGGTTAAGTCAGTATAAGCAAAAAACCATTTTGATTGTCAAAAAATGGCCATTTTCGAGGAAATCAGTTTTTTCAAAATTACTGCCAAACCTTGCGAACAATTCTGTTCCATTTACACTTGATCGATACAGCGTCCAAATGCCCATTTTATGAGTCCCTACTAGCCGGACTTTATTGCTTTCAGTTAGAGATTTGGCCGGAAAACCATTTTAACAAAACTGCGATTATTTTGATTAGACATCGATTTCTCAAAAACTACTCGACAGATTCCGGAGATTTTTGGCAAAATGGAAATTCGTACTATTGTGGAGGGACATTTTTATTGGTTTTGGCTAAAACGTTCCCAGTTTCGAGAAAACTTAGTGCAAAGTTTAAAAATTTAGTGCTTCCGTGCATTTTGCGAATTTTCTCACCCGTTGAGTGATACTGAGCAAAACCCCAAAAAACGACCCTCGGCCCAAATGTCCTCTGTATGATAGCGCAAAAAGAAATTTTGTCTGGTTCTGCAGTTTTGAAAAATCAATGTTCAGATATTTTTCGTCAATATTTAGCAGTTATGTCAGAAATTATTTGCTGATTATTAAAATAATTTTGCTAGTTTCATAAGCTCATATGAATGTCCTGATTGTAAGCTTTAAAACGATGTATAAAGCTCTTTCCAACTCCCAAAATTGCGAAAGTTATAACTTTTTAAATAATCATCCCAAAAGCACTGCACAAAAGGATATCACCACCAATGGGCATTCACGGCTAAATAGCTGGCTAAATAGTTCAGTATCTTGCAGATAAATACCGGCTTTACTAAATGCAACTTCACTCTGTTAACTTCTTGAAACTA
>JASAND010002029.1:0-11927 GCA_030248195.1 Trissonchulus latispiculum | reverse complement strand
ACAACTGAGAAACTCAGCTGCATCCTGTTGGCTGTTATCTCGAAACATAGGGCCAACACAACTTCTCAACGCCTTTGAGTTGTGGACCTCCCTTGGCTGCTCCATCTCACGCCTTCGCAGTATTGCCAACTGGGTGAGGACTCTGTTGTCACTTGACGAGCGCAGGATTCTGTCCATCATAGGTTCTCCCAAGGCAAAAACAACCTGGACTACGCTGTTGGCATAGCACGAGTTCTCACCCGAATTTCGCAGCCTTAGAAATTCACTCGTTCCAGCATCAGCGGAAGGTGCGGGATTGCCTGATGGAACCGGAGGCTCCAAGTCTGTTGCACTCGCTGCCATTGCACGGACCAACGTAGGAATGCTCAGCACTCTCTTGAACCGTCTGCAGCGATGATCAGCACTAAGACTTGCAGCAGGCATTCTGGGCGGTGGAGCTGTAGGATTCATCGTTTCGTTGTGAAGTTTCCTCAGCCTGTCGTACTCTGCACAGCACGCGGTTTTGCACCAAACTCGATTCTTGTCGAAGGACAGCAGGTAAAGGTTCTTCAGCTGTCGACATCTGGAGAGAGCAACATATCCCATAGCAGACTCAAAGCAGTTTTGGCCCAAATCAACCATCACAGTCTGCAGACTCAGACCCTGACTTTTGTGCACCGTTATTGCATATGCTAACGTGACAGGGAACTGGCTCCGAGTAACGATTACGTTTTTGCTGATGTGGAACGGGACCTGGCTGCGGAAAACGTCCACAGGTGAATCCATACCATCAAAACGTATAAGCAAAGCCTCTATGCGCTGTTCCCCAGGCATCGCACCGCGCTTAATCCCTTCTAAAACGCCGAGCGAGCCATTCACCAGCCTGTTCTCCAGGTTGATGTTCCTCCTCAACATCACATGGGTACCAAGACCAAGCACAAGGTTTTCTTCCAGTCCTCCGGTCTCAGATGCCTTCTTTTTCTTCTGGATCTTCTTATTCCTTTTGCGCCTGCCCTTTCCGATGGTCGGAAATTTTCGCAAAAATTGGAAAAAAGTCGTCCAAAAACAAGAAAACTAGTCGGAAAATGTCAGAAATAACTCAAACAATTGATCTACGCCTTTTGTTGAGGTCGTAGATGGTATTCCAGAACAAAAGTTTCAAAAATCTGCTCAAAAGCTGAAATGATCAAAAATCGGCTATTGGGTCAAAACAAGGAAAATGTCAAATCTAGGGAAAACTTACTGGAAATATGATGAAATCGTGACAAAAGACTCGACAAACAATTCTACGGCTCGTGCTACCGTCGTTCCAAGAAAAAAGTCCGAAAATCAGGAGTTATTGGAAAAAACACACAAGGGGGGCACGTCGACGAAAAATGGAAAAATCTGAAATTTTGGCGAAAATAGGGAAAATGTAAGCAAAACCTAGCAGTTTTAGCGTAGTTACGCTCTACGTTCGTGGAATTAACCGTAGGATTGAACAAGATTGGGCCAATCGCTGAAAATTGAAATTCAACTATAATGGGGCCAAAGACCAAAAACTGTAAAAGTATCCGTTTTGGGGCAAAGTCGCAAAAATTCTAGGAATCCTGGGAATCTGCAGTTAGGATACGTTCTACGACCGTAGTTTTAGTCGTAGATAGGCTCAGAACCGACAAAAACACTCAAAATTGAAAAATCACAAGGGGGGGCACCGCGACTAAAAATATGAAAAATCGGAAAATCGGTGCCAAAATGGAAAATTTTTTAAAAATTTGGACAAAATCTGATATTTTTGTGCTCAGAAACGAGTGGAGCACCTACTGAAACCTATACGGGGGTCCAAATACCAAATTCCAAAAATTAGCTCAAAAAATGACTATGTCCGAATCTCAAAAAAAAATTTTGACAGGGGGTTTTTTAGAAAATTGGTCATTTTCCGGAAAATCTTCGAATTATAGGTCTGGCGTGATGGCGTTGATGATATACAATCGTTATTAGCCCTTAAAACTAGAAAAATCGGCCAAAAATTGAAATTTTCCTCGATTTTTGGGTCAAAATTAACGATTTTGGGTCAAAATCGATTTTTACCTTTTTTGAACCGAAATCGAAATTTTGAAGGGGGGGGCACGTTTATCACAGCTTGTTTGCCACCTAATCGTACTAAAATGACCAAAAATCGGTTTCCAGAAAGCTCCTAAAGAAAAATCGAGGCCTATGAAAATTCGATTTTTATGTACGTAACCGACAGTGCAAAATCAAAATGGGGGTCCTAGAAAAAATCCTGTCGATTGAAATTTTGAAAATTCCTACTGGGGGGTACAGAAAAACACGGAGAATTCATTTCTGACCAGTATAGAAAATTTCAGATGGGGGTCCAAAAATTTCTAAGTTTTTGGACTCAAAAAAATTTTGAAAATGGGGTCCTTAGGGGTGGACCAAAAATATCTCTAAACTAAAAATATAGCCCTAGCGCGTTAATACAACGTAGGGGGGCTTATTTAGAATCAAATAAGCCAAAAATTTGATAAATTTAACGAGGGGGGACCTGAAATTCACAGATTATAAACCTAAATTTATAATTTATTTATGGCTTTTATAGCAGCCCTGGGAGTCAACCAGGTAGGCGTTGCTGCTTAAATTATAATTAAATTAATTTATAAAATTACCTACCCTAAAGTTTGGGTGGTGTCGTGTTCACCAAAAAGTGAACCCTTCACCTCTCAGCTCAAATCTCCCCCAAATCCTGATGTGGAATCCGGAGCCCAAGGGGGGTGGGGGGGTGGCTAAAATTTCCCCAAAAACGGCTAAAAAATTCGTGGAGTGTCCCCAAAGCCTCCCCAATATATTTCCGGAGGGGGGAAGTCCGTCCCCAAAATTTTCTGGGGGGGTCACTCAGTAGTGAAGTCGGGGAGTTCCCCCGACCACAGTTTCCAAGGCAGAATCAAGGTAGCTATGAACTAGCTCAATCATCTCAATAATTTGAAAAATTCAAAGAATAGAATAAACTCAAGAAAAACTAAGAAAAACTAATCAAAACTAATTATCTAAATTACAAATAAACTAGAAAAATAGAAAATATCAAAATCGTAATAAATTTCGAAATTTTGAAAATTCGAAATTTTCGTCAAAAAGTGATGGTCAACCAGACAGAGTCAAACTGTGCACGGTCGCCATATGTTAAATCCCTACCTCAGCTGTCTGGACCTAAGGAGGAATCTAGAGGCGGTACGACTGCAGGTAATTCAACCGGGCCTAATCTAAGAATTTATCCTTACCTACCTAACTAATAAACTAACCTTACCGACTACGATCACAAGAACGGCTTACAAGAATTTACCGGCATGAAATGGTTACGGCAGACGAAATATAATTACAGGACCACGGTAAAAAACACACCTTACTCGCACACAGATTTCGATAACACTGAACTGGTAGATCAGATCTGAGCTGATCAATTTAGCTAACAGACTAAAGGTTGCACACATCAGTAACAAATAGATTTTGTGTTTGTTTTTAAGATTGAGTTGCAACACTTGTTTTTAGTTGATTCTCAACATAACAATTCGTCTAACATTTTTCGCCAGTCACTTGTTTTTAATAAATGAAGTAATAGTTCAATTCGTCGTCAAACCTGTCGTTTTGGCAGTCCTAATTAATTAAATTGAATTGTAATAAAACTTAGTAAAATTGTGTCGAATTATGAATTAAATTCAACAAATACAATAAGCCGAAATAACCTGTATTTGAATTTTATAACGTTCAATGACTGAAACCTGGCCAGGATCAATTGAACATTATCCTCGTCTACCCCTTTGGGGAGGGGGATAAAGTTCATTTTGGAACACTTGTATTCATAACATTCCTCGACGTGTTTGGTTTATCATGCATCGAAATTTATTCAATTCAGCTTTTCGTTAGCTTATATATTGTAAGATGAAGTTGTTAGATTGAGCTAACGAAAACCTGTACAAAACTTAATCTCAGATTCGTGTTCAACGCTTGGAACCAACATTTGAGCAAAAATGGTGGCAAACGTTTTGGATCATGTCTGTCTGCCCCTGAAAATCAAGAATTTAATTGATTGAAAGTGCGCACAATCAAAGCTTAAGATAATAAATCAATAATAGACAGATTAACACTTAATATTGATTAAAATATTAAAAAATTTTGAATGTACCTTGAATTTGCCTTTATTTCTAGACGGCTTCAAGTTTCGGAGGGGGGATGATAAAGTCTACTAGGGCTTTGAGGGGATAACGGTTAATCCTAGTTCTTCCAAACATTTTTTCTTACATTCTTAACCAATTATTATTGCTATCTTACTTGCTATGTAAGAATCTAAACTTTGCTTGGTTTCGTTTTTGATGTATTTCCTTATGAGGACGATCTCAAGTATGGATATCTACATTCTAAGGGCCTTCACAAAAGAGTATAGATAGTTTATGGAGTTAAGTGCAACTGGATTTTGAAGTAAAGAGCTTAAGAGGATAAATCCTAGTTCTGAGTTACACGAGTTACTCAAGTTAAAATAGTTAAAACTTCAATGTTAATCTTAGCTCAATAGCTTCATAGTTCATACAGATAAATGAAAGTATATAAATTCACAAATAACTGTAAAAAAGAAACTTTCATTCATGGTGTTATAACAAACTACAAAGCACTGGTCAATTTTAATCAATTAATATTATTTATTGCGAAACCTGTGAATTGTGATAGCTGTCTCGGTTTTTGTTGTGCTAGCTTAGCTACATACCATACCAGTCGAAAAATCTATTTGCTCTCAAATGTGAAAGCTAAGGTTTAAAGAAACATCATCGCGTTGTTTTACGTTATGTTTCAGTTAAGCATTTTACAATTTCGAAACTATAAGCCAGAGCTTAGCTAAGACATCGGTTGTAGTTATTATTGTTAAAAACTATGAAATTCTGCCGGTGCAAATCTTCCCTCCGGGGGAAGAATTGCACCGTTGCAAAACTTCCGGGGGCAAGAATTGCACCGGTGCAAATCTTCCGGGGGGAAGAATTGCACCGGTGCAAATCTTCCGGGGGGACGAATTGCACCGGTGCAAATCTTCCGGGGGGAGTTTTGCACGGGGGGAAGATTTGCACCGTGACAGCGCCACATAACAGATATACATACTCGCATCAGAAAATACACCATAAATACCAGACAGTCCAGTAAATGAACAGTTAACGAACGATTTTAAGCATTTCTAAAGGGTTTTAAAAAGCATTTTGAAAATTTTTTGAGGAAAACTCACGAAACACTTCATAAAAGAAAATTGGAGAAGTAGTAGCGTCTTCCGCTACTGCCTATACTACAGCGGGACACGCCCGTCGCTCAATAGTTTTCACCATTGTGAGGAATATTTCCTTGGTTTTATTCAATATTATGCAAAAGTGAGTGCTAACTTTATGCGAATCAATCTAAACGACTCTTCTGTGTACGGTCCCAGGCCGGTGTTAGCTAAATTCACAAACTCTTCAAAATTTGGCACAATTTAATAGTCAGTCTTGATTTCTGAGAGTCTCTTGGATGGCTGACTATTGGTATCTCTTCGGATTTAACTTATATTCGATTTATTTTTGGGGTCACCCCACAACTGGTTGGGGGTTGTTTTGAAAGGTTTGCCTTTTGTTTCCCTTTGTAAATTTTACCTGTGCTTGCTTTCTTTTGCTCTGTTACTGGAAATAGTTTGTATTTTTGGAAGTTATTTTTTCATTCTGTATTTTTCTTGCTTGAAGGAAAAGTAAATCCGTGACAATTTAAATTAGGGCTGTTGTCGTCTTTTCTAAATTGGTTAGCGGCTAGGCGGAAGGATAATCAGACATTTAAACTCTCGAACACGACACTTGCAATCTTTACTTAAAATCAAATTATCTTTATAGAATTTCTACATTCTACAATTGTATGCTTTTAGTAATTCTTTAAAGGTAACACGATTTCATCTGTAGTACCACAACTATTAGTAAAGCTTGCCAACAGCCAATGCAACTCAACATTGAACTTGAAATCACTGCTGGTTCTTGCAATTGCAATTTTTAATCGCAGGATACCGTAGTACTGTGACCGTACTCTATAACTAGTGGGAAAAATGCCCTAGACGGGCATGCAGTGGCTAGAATAGGGAAAGAAGGAAGGGCGGAAAAATGCCAATATGAATCACAGTCGGCGCTGAAAATGGTAGAAACTAGACTCAGCGCCGAATAGGGAATGCAGTCGGCGCTGAAAATGAAAGAAACTAGATACAGCACCGAATAGGGAATGCAGTCGGCGCTAAAAATGATAGAAACTAGATTTAGCGCCGAATAGGGAATGCAGTCGGCGCTGAAAATTATAGAAACTAGATACAGCGCCGAATAGGGAATGCTGTCGGCGCTGAAAATGATAGAAACTAGATTTAGCGCCAAATAGGGAAAGCAGTCCGGTAGCGTGGAACAGGCAATTCCTCCGTCCATCCTATTCGCGTGAACTGCTCTGGAATGCTGCGGAACGTGCTTCCTGAGATTTTCTATATATATTTTATATATAGATCTAGTCTGAATGAATGACTGCTAATCTTGATACTGCTATGTCTAAAAATTCTTTGATAAGTCTTAACATGTCGGTTACTAGCAATGTCGGGCAAATCTGCTATAGTTAACTTGCTTCAGTCGTAGAATCCTTTTTCGCAGTTTTTGGGATAAACAGTACAGCATAAACGCGAGTACATATGTGTGTTACTGCTGGAAACGAACTGTAAGGAATATTTGTTTATACAAATTATTACGCTCTGAAGTGTATTCAAAAACAGCTTGATGAGAATTGTGCACAGTGTTCATAAACCTTTTTGGATAAGGCGATATTACTTCATCAAGAAATTTAAACAATAACAGAACATAAATTTATCGTAATTTTTTCGTCGCAAATAAGGCTACAGGTGTTGACTACAGAACCTGAAAAGTTGTATATGTTCAGTGCAGTTATGCAGTTATGCAGCCGATTTGCTACTCAAAGTCTGAATAGATGCAAAATTTATCCTTCGGATCTAGCTGTCGCAGTTCACGCGAATAGGATGGACGGAGGAATTGCCTGTTCCACGTTACCGGACTGCTTTCCCTATCTGGCGCTAAATCTAGTTTCTATCATTTTCAGCGCCGACAGCATTCCCTATTCGGCGCTGTATCTAGTTTCTATAATTTTCAGCGCCGACTGCATTCCCTATTCGGCGCTAAATCTAGTTTCTTTCATTTTCAGCGCCGACTGCATTCCCTATTCGGCGCTGAGTCTAGTTTCTACCATTTTCAGCGCCGACTGCATTCCCTATTCGGCGCTAAATCTAGTTTCTATCATTTTTAGCGCCGACTGCATTCCCTATTCGGTGCTGTATCTAGTTTCTTTCATTTTCAGCGCCGACTGCATTCCCTATTCGGCGCTGAGTCTAGTTTCTACCATTTTCAGCGCCGACTGTGATTCATATTGGCATTTTTCTGCCCTTCCTTCTTTCCCTATTCTAGCCACTGCATGCCCGTCTAGGGCATTTTTCCCACTAGTTTCTTGCATTTTTCCGCTTTAGCGTTCATCAGTACAACTATAGAAAGGATCGATTCTCAGGTTAAAATAAATCCCTACAACGAATGTACTGTTTCCTTCAAGACAGAGGTAGTTAACTATCAATCAATGATAACGTAATCTAGCAGAAAACTCACAAAGCAAAATTATCCTACACTAAAGCAGAGCCGAACAAAAACAAATTTTAATTGAAGAAAAAACCAGCACACTAGAGCAAACAAAACACAAGCATTATATATGAACAAATTCAGTTGCGCAAACAAAATGTAGCCAGAAACACTAAACTTATAAAGGTTTATTATAAAAAAACGTAGGTACAGTACAGTATTAAATTCAGGTAACATTGGGTAAGTAAAAATTAAACAAAACAGAGATCAGGAATGAGATTACCGGTCCTCACAAAATAAGGCATGACTAATAAAGTGAATCCTGAACACTGTTTAACTTCAAGTTAAACTTGAAAACATACTTTTAACAACGCGAACAATAAAAATAAAACTTATAAGTAAGCACCGACAAACGGAACACGAATCTTCATAAACTTAGGCTTAAACAATATTGACTCCACAATCATTAAACTCAGGTAACACAAAAAAGTACAAATTAAACAAAACAGAGATCAAGAATGAGATTACCGGTCCTCACAAAATAAGGTATGACTAATGAACTGAATCCTGAACACTGTTTAACACCAAGTTAAACTTGAAATATAATTTTAAATTGTTCACGTTTTTAAAATAAAATAAAACTTATAAGTAAGCACCGGCAAACGGAACACGTATCGTCGTAAACTAAGGCTTAAACAATATTGAATCCACAATCATGTAAAAAATCAATTTTTTTCTTTCAAAACAAGTTCGCAGCTTAAAAAGAATCTTCAAAAGAACTAAAGTAAACGGATTTGGAATTTAAAACCACTCCTGAAATGCGCAGCATCCTCACAACAACGATCAACAAACTAAACCACTTTCATAGTATATACTAAAAAAATCTGTCCAAGCCAATCCGCAAAAATCTGACGAGTTGTATCCTCCACTGCACTGTTCGTCCATAACCAAATCCCAAACCAGGTCAATCGACCGGATCCAATCTGTTCAACACAGTCGAAAACTAAAACCAGCAAATGAAAGGAGAATATATATATATATATATATATAATTTAATTAAATTATATAAGTAAAGATTCAATCGCCAGACAACTATTCCTGGCAACAAATAAATTTCACCAAGAATTTCTGATTAAAAGTAAACTTAAAATTTAAGGAGCATTCACCAGAAGCGATAGCTAACACAGCAATGCTTTCTCACAAATTTAACAGAAATGCCTAATATAGTGGTATTTTAAATCGCCCTCAAAGATACGTTTCAGCACTTTCTGAAATATTTTGTGTTGCTCCCCATCCGAAAATTTTCTTCTCGCTACGCTTAGAGCCAAAGAACAACAGGTGTCAAGTCCCACTTTAACTTTCACTTTAGTTTGCGAATTTATTTTGTCAACGATGAAATTTTGAAAAGCCAAATAAAAATAAAATTAATTGACCAATGAAGCAACTTGCCTCTTTCAACACTCCTCTGTAGTCCTCTGTCTGCACGCCTGGATGCACGACAACACGGATCCCTCGATGGACCTAAATAAAAAACACGCACATACAAGCACGTAAAAGCATAACAATAATCATTAATCAGTTCCTATTTCAAATCTCATCCTGCAAACGAAGTAAATTCAATCAATTGCAACAATCAGTAACGCCACCATAAATTTGACAACACAAACGTATCCTGCCTTCCTTCTCGAGCGGCGTTACATCAGTCGTGATAGAATACACAATACATCTGTTACCATACCTTAGCCACTGTATTTCGAAGATTGTCAGCATTACAAGCCGCTGTCGGTGTGACCATCCCCAGGGTTACCAGCCACCGGCACGGAAACATTGTCCAGAATCCTTTCCTTAAAGCACAAAATACATGTAAACCACATATCTATGAAACTGAACCACAGGAAACTGTAACAGCAAAAAATTTTTGAAAAATGTCTCCCCCATGTACAATCTATTTTCGTCACTAATGGCAGTCTGCCACTATCCCACTTTATTTTAGAATTAAGGCAAATTAAATTAACCAACATATCCGAACCACAGTAAAATTTCAGAACTCTAAATTAATATTAATAAACTAAGCTACTAGCCTCCTTCAACACTTCCTGCAGGCCTCTGTCTCCACGTCTCCTCTTACCGCACCTGGATGAACCGTCACACGGTTTCCATGCAGATTCCATCTAAAAATGGATATAGTATGTGTAGAACCACAGTACAAGAACGACAAACGAATTAACAGAAAAATCCTAACTGCAAACAAAACACATCGCTTAGACTACTCTCCCACCATGACATCCCACAAACGGACTCAATTCAATCATTAGTACATCCTGTGAAGTAAACTAAAGTAAACTTGAGTGCAATCTACCTTTCCTTTTCAAGTGGTTACAGCAGTGCTAACATGTACAGAATGTCACCTTACAACACGCCAAAGACACAAAACCTCTACATTCCCTATACAATTAAACATTAACCACACCTTAGCCACTGGCACGGGATCATCGTCCTGAATCCCACCTGCCGGCACGGCAACATCGAGCGGGTTACGAGCAACTGAAACCTGGACATGGTCCGCGATACCAGCCACCGGCACGGTAACATTGTTCTCTGCAGCACACTCCTGAAACAGGACAACATTCCATTAACTTATACTGACCTCTGCAACTAACCTTCTCTATTTCATATAGTTAACAAGCCAGTTCCTCGTCCTCCAGCTAAACCGTCCAGCAATTCCACATTTAAATATTCTTAAATCACGCAAGCTAACCTGTACAATTTCGTCACTGTCATCTGCATCCGCGGCGTCTTTTCCAACAGCTGCATTCTGCTGTTCCGCAGCAGCTCAATTTTGCTCTTGCTGATACTCAACCAGGTCCCACTCCATCCCAACCTAAAATTGAACAAATTAAATAAAATAAATAAAACTGGTAAACTTGACAACACAGTTTCCCTACCTCCCTCTTCAAGTGTTAATGGCACTGGTAACATACAGAATCTCTTCTTACACCCAGGGTATTTTTTACAGGGGGGGGGCCCCGAAATTGCCCTCCCCCCCGAAAATGCCTTCCCCCACCCGAAATCGCCCCCTCCCGGGATTTTTAGCGTTCCACCATGCAAAATATGCCTAAAATACCATTTTTTGGCTCATTTATGTAGAAATCTTCCCCCCCTCGTGCCCGGACCCCCCCGGGAAGCCCCCCCCGAAAAAAATCCCTAAAAAATACCCTGCTTACACCATGCCACATAATCACCAAACCTCTATATTAAACCTTTAAAAATGAAACATTAAGAAACAATGATACTGTTAGTATACCCCATCCACTGGTAACGGAAAATCGTCTTCGTTCCCAGCCACCGGCACGGGAACACCATCTGGGATCCTAGCCACCTTCACGGGAACAACGTCAGGGTTCACAGCCACCTGCATGGGAACATTGTCGGGGTTTCCAGCCACCGGCACGGAAACATTGGGCACATCTATAAAAATACAAATCACAAATCTGTACGCTTGCGGTTGATAGAATGAGCGTCTGTTGTGAGCTTTATAAAAAAAGCATAGCCTGAAAATTTCTTTGAAGTGAACACACACTGTTGTGGGGGGTCTCCGGTACCGAACATAGAAACTACCTACCGCTTTTGCTAGTTCATATTACTAGCTCTACCGAGTTAAAATAACCACTGACAAAGGTATTAAACAAATTTGTTTACACCTAAGAAATCGGGTATATTAAATATTTCTTAAACTAAAATATTTGTATACCTCGTACTGCTACTCTGCCCTCTTTAGAACAAGAACGCGGACATCCTTCAGCCCACTAGGCAGCGTAGCTCGAGCAGAGGCAGTGCTGTCGGAGATTTCCAACCACGCCCCACCAGGGTCCTTGACATAAGCTGTATAGTGACCCGCCTCCGGAGACTCTCCCAGATGTTTAATAGCCGCCACCGGACAGAACTTGGCATTCCCCACTTTCACCCCAGATGTCCTCACGCCCACGACGGAACCCATGCACCGCCGGTATTCACCACCAGTCTCTTCACTCAGAAATAGCCCGATCTCAATTATGAGATATTTTGTAGTTTGATAAACAGAGACTTCTGCAACAGAAGAGTGCTCTCTGTCCACCCTGCAAGTTGCACAGTGTGAAACAACAGTGCTGTGCTCTGTCAACCAATCCGACCAGGAAAGCCACCCTTCCCCTGGCTGGCAGATTCAAATTCAGGACGTAGACGGTGGGCACAAGACCGCCTGACTGCTGTCTGCATTGTCGACAAGTTCTGGATGTGGAAGTGCAAAAAGCAAGCAAATCTTGACATCCC
>JASAND010002028.1:0-15232 GCA_030248195.1 Trissonchulus latispiculum | reverse complement strand
TTCCCTATTCTAGGTAGTGCGCTAACGCGCACTACCTGATTTTCAATTATATTGTATAATAATCAAAATTGTAAGATTCTACACAGGGCAATTCAGTTGCTCTTTTCATCAAACTGCAGTCATGTTCACCTGGCTTAAACTGCAAAAATCCCGATATTTTTGACCACGGTTTAGCGCACCACTAATAAAGAGTGGGTCATGTGGGCCACATAATGTCTCCTGGGCTTATTCTACTGAGGGGAGGGGCGGGACACTTATAAACACCTCCCCATCCCCCCACCCCCAAGAAAAGCGGGTGCCCCTTTTGGTGCAAAAATCGCTCAGAAGGCCAAATTTTCAAAACTTTTCCGGCTTCGCCGGAGATTTTTAGTCGGTCTTTGCCTATTTAAGCACTAAATCCGCTATTTTTTGGCGATTACTATAAAAAAGCGCAATTTTAGCATGTCTTTAGAAAAATCCCCCAGTGGCGTATTTGGGATTGTGAAAAGAAGTTTTAAATAATAAAGTTTAAGTTTTAACTAATATTTTATTAAAAAGGAGGGAGTTTTGACAAAATTTGCAAGTTTTGTAAAGGAGTATTGATACAATTTAACCCAAACGGAGGGGCTTTCAACCCCCAAGACCCCTCCCCTGGATACGCCCAGCCCCCCCCCCAAGAAAAATACCCTAGAATAAGTCCAGGTCCCGCGGGTCACGGGTATGAGGCAAATAGTTAGAGGGGGTAATTCGAGGAAATTAGCACAGAGCAACGCATAGCACGAACGTATTATGTATGTACACTTGGCAAGCCCCTCTTACCTGCCATTGTTTTGCAGTCTTGCATCTAAGAGATACAGTACAGGCGACAGTAAGTCACAAATGAATTTAAAACGAACGTTAATAAACTTAGTATGTAGTCACTCTTCTACTAACAGACTACCGCCCATGGCGCCTTAGCATTAACAACATACTTTCAGTATAATTGAACACACACACACACACACACACACACACACACACACACACACACACACACACACAAACACACACACACACACACGCGCGCGCGCGCGCGCGCGTGTGTGTGTGTTAACTGTTAACGTACTTAGGCTTTTTCATATTCTTTTTGGCCTTCCCACCCGGAAGGGTGGCGGCGCAGGCCTCGGCCATCTGGTCCGAGGTCATGCCAGGCGGCAGCTCCAGGAGGCCGGTCCGGGCACGGCGAGCAGGGCTGGGCGGGCAGCCGAGCCCAGCCGGAGTCATAGGCTGGATAGGCTGGGGTTGGGGTTGAGGGGGAGGCGCCAGTTCTGATGAAGGATGGCCGCCGCCGGGCGGCAGCAGATGGGTAGAGTTATTATTGGCGGAATCATCTGCAAAAAAAAACAAGAAAACCCATAAACGAAGCTATAAATACAGTTATATATAGTATACAAAAATCTGATAACGCTGAAAAGGGGAATAATTGCTGGATCTGCATGCGGGTTTACGATCATACGCTGACAGACTACAGTAGGTATGCTCCTTCAAAGTAGTGAAGTCTGATTTCAGGCTACAGCGTGGGAAATTCGAAAAAGTACACTTAATTTTTGTTCGCAAACACAGTTTGCAGTTGGCGGTCAAGATTGACAAATTTTTAGCACAGATTTTTGACGCTAACCTGTGCCTGCAGCTGAACAAAAAGTTCTCGTGAAAAAACTTAAACATTTGGTGGATTAATATACTCTACGTGAGTCTTTTTCTACTTTCTTTCGGTCCTCTCTGTCGACCACACTCCATTGTTTAGCCCCCCCCCACACACACGCAAATTTTAAGGTACCCAGAAGTTTCCAAATTTACCGATTTTGGGTCAGAAGTTGCAAAACTTTTACAAATTGTTGAATATATACTTCAGCTTAGTTGTGCAAAACCCGTTGTGCACAAAATAGGCTAATTGTACTAAATACTAAACATTTTTACAAGTTTTGACCACTTTGGTCAGGCCCCTCCCACATTTGACCCCTCCCCCAAAGTGATCCTCATTTTATGCTTAACAAAAGTCCAGTGTAGTACGTAAAGTAAAACTCACAAGCTATGCTGGGAGGTAAAGGCAGATTGGGTAGTGTCTGCATGTTAGGCTGTTGTTGCTGCTGTTGCTGTTGTTGCTGCGGGGAGGGCTGAATCATCGGCTGGTGCTGCGTTTGCTGCGGTTGCAGCACCGCAGGATGTCGACCGGAGGGCGGGACGCCCACAGCCGCAGGAGCATTGAGACTAGCAGCGGAAGCGGGATTTGGAGGGGCTGTGGGTAGGTTGGGAGGCATTTGTTGAGGAGTCGGATTAGGTGGAGGTCGATGTAGGGGCCCCGTAGGGGGCGGGGGTACCGGATAGCCCCCGCCGGCGCCGGGTTGAGAAATTGGGGGTCGCAGAGGTGGGGGCAGGGGATAGGACCCTGGGGGCATGGGAATGGTGCTGGTCGGGGGTAGCATGGGGGGAGGGGGCATTAGGGGTGCGGAAAATGGAGGGGGCTGAGACAGGGAAACGCCCGGGGGCATAGGGGGCATGGGGATGTTAGAGTAGCAGGGTGGCGGATAGGAGCCCACCGGAGTACCACCGGCACTGAGACAACTGGATGGAATCTAGAAAAAGAATAGAAAATGAAAAAATAGAAAAAATCTGTAAAGAAAACTATATGAACATGGTAAGCCAAAACCGCTACAAGCACCACAAGAGCATCAGGCTTTCTCGGTGCCAATTACAATCTCAGGCCCTGTAGCCAACCAAAAAACAAACTGAAACATCTTTGGAAACCCAACCTTTGGGATTTCTCTAGGCAATTCAAAACTCATAATCCAGCATTCCAAACTCACCACCCCAAAAGTGTCAAGTTTCTAGGACAAGTAACAAAAATGCTCTGCACAAAAGAGGATAATAATATGCGTGTATGTTGGCCTTGTCTATCCTTTATATAGAAATTTCGGTTGAAAACGTACAGACAAAAAGTATTATATATACGCCACAGTAAGTTTGGGTGGGTGGCTCAATGACAAAAGTTGTTCAGATCATTTTCAACCAAATTTGACCACTTTAAAAAAATTTAATTTTTGACCCCAAATCGGCCCACCACAGTACTCTACAGTCACTTTGGCTGGGTACGCAGTTCTATGACAAAAGTTGTTCACTTAGGGCTTAGTTTTGTAGCAGGTCTGGAGGCGTGTTACAACTGAGCAGAGAGCAAAGTTCTGTTGGCTGGCAGTGGAAGTTTAGGGCTGGGTTTTCACCCGACACCCGCTACAGTTCTGTTTGATGTTGAGTTGCTAGGCTGGGTTTGCACCCGACACCTAAGTTCTGATGCAGTGGATCGTCAAGCGCAGGTCCTTGAAACAGCACACCTTTCGTTTATTTCTAAGCTACATGACTATCATTAACGGCAGCGAGCATCGCAAACAAAACCAAGATAGGACCTATTTTCACAAACAGCAACAGCTTATATTCACTGCAATGATCCCGCCTCTTTAGGGTTTACTGTAATTTTTAGAAGCGCTTTTGCTCTGTTTTTGCGAGCTTCAAAGTTCTGTTGTTCCAAAAGCAAGGCACAAAGACGTCAGCAGCGAGCGGCTTCTTTTCAAGTCACTCCAAGTTTTCATGTTTTTATTCCATTTTTTGGCAGAGCAGGAAATATAAAAACTTGTAAAAATCGAGCAAAACATTCGTCAAGTTTTGGATTCTTGGAACTCGGTAAAAGCCAGCCTAAACTGCAAATTTTAAGCAAATAGAGAAAGGGCTGACTTTCCACTTCTAACCAATTAAATTAGACCCCAAAAGTCCTACGGTAGTTCCAGGGGCCTCAGTTACATACCAACTTTTGCTGCGAGTGGCAGCAGCCAAGAACTGCAGCAAACAAGAAATAACAGCTACGAACAATTGCAACAACAAAAACTAGACCAAGCTGCGTTAGGCAGCACTGAATATTATGTAAGTTAGGTATGTTTAATTTTCATTTTTCTCTTAGGTAATTTTTCTATCAAGTTGTATAATTGAATTTGTATTATTGTTGTGAATAAGTGAAACAATGTGTGAATGGCTGAGTGGCGTTTGGCTTAATTGCAAGTTTGCGTATAATTTGATGTATTTAGTTTTACCCTTGTGACATCACTCACCACCCGGAAAGTCGAAAGCCCCCTTTCGAGATATTTAAAAATCAGCGGACAAAAATTTTACACTTTGGTCCCCACAAATTATTTCTGAACCAGCCATGTTTCTATAGTACTACATTACAGCTATACATTGGTCACTGCACAGGATAATTCACAGCAGCTTACAGTTTCTAACTACGAACACAATGGAAATACAAAATACAAACAGTTGCTGTTAAAGACTTTCAGTTTTTAATTTTCCAAGTTCTGGCAAAGTTCTTGCTTTGCTTATACAAAAATTTTGTACAAAAAGTTACAGTTTCACTGGGAATCGTAGCCAATGACTAAGTGACTAAGTCGAAAATGTAATCTCTATTACTACGCTTCTAAACCTGAAAAATGACTCCTGCAACAAATTTTTGACCCGACTCTAAACATTTTGATAAAGAGAATGAAATGAAATAAAAACTGACATTGGCATATCTGATAATTTCTGACTAACATTCTTTGTTGCATAGATATTATTTAGCTCACTGGGCGCTAATACGATTATAACTGCTTCCAAATTTCTCTTCCCTGGCCTAAGATTTGCCAGAACGTGCACTCGTGTATCGAAGTTTAGGCCGCTATTTGAATATAGCAATATGCGTATACACGTACGAAGTCTGGAAGTCCATCTTAAATTTTACGCATACGCCTCTATGGCTACCATGTTTAATTTATTCGACTAGCTTTTCACCGTCTCAACTGCTTTAAGGTGTAAAGACACTAGTCCTGCTGAAATGTTTGTTTAATGAAATGTGTGAATTCATGGGCTAGTCATTAAGCTTGCTGTGTGGTAGCACTTTAAATGGAGACTGACTTCTGAATTTTCAAATTGATTTAGAACTAACTTTGAAGAAGGTGGGTCTCCCTTTTAAAGCGAAAAACGTAGACCTAGAATTTGTTTATGTAATTTAATTTTCCTTTCTATTATCGCACTATAATTCACCTAAATAGTTTCACTGCTGGATTGTTTGGAGATTTTTTGGCAGTTTATTACTTTTGTATTTAGAGTTCCGACCTTTTCGAGTCAAACTGCTATTATTGCAGGAGTTCACTATTATTTAAGTAGCTGGCTGCTTTCAAGTTCAGTTAAAGATGTATAATTTTTGCAATTGAAGCGAATAAGACTGGAAGTATAAAGGATAAATTGCAAATTTGTCTATTATATAACTGTCAGTTGTTGAGCTAAAATTTGTTAAACTTACAAATGTGTTAAATGTTGACAAAGGCTTTATTATCTTTCGAATTCACTTTTATTTGAATATACACTTTATTGCTCATTTCAGTCGTCACTAAATTCTTCTAAAAGAATCAAAAGCGCGCAGCGATGTTTGGGGTTAGCTTGCTAGCTAACATTTTCTACATGGCTGTCACTCGAATTACTAAAAAATCTTGTGTGCCGCCGTCCGCGGAAGACGCGCTGGGGATTACCGATCTGGAGCACGGTTCTCATTCAGTCGGCCCTCAGCTACTGCGTCGCTAAGGCTCTGCGTGAGCGCCGTCGAGGTCGGTTAGGCCCTAGATTACACTATATTCAAAATGTGGCAGCCTATCGAGTTGCGGAAAACTGTGAAAGCTTACGCCCAATGCCGAAGTTGCTGCTTCCACCTTTCCTAAATTTTGCCAAAAATAAGTTTCTAAATTTTGGAATTCAAAAATCTATTTTGATTGATTTTATTTAATATTTCCTAACTCCAAAGCAAACATTCCACGTTTTTGAGATATATATTTTGACAACTTTTCCTTCATTTCCGATTAAAAATCTTGTAAAATGAACATATATCCATGTAACCCTAGGCTGATTTCGAGTTGCAAAGTTTGTATATACTTAAAGAAACTATTGGAAACTTAACGATACAGCAACTGTTCGCATATATAAACAGACCGACATAAGTAATGCGTGAGTTTACATACAAAATCATTATTGACAAATACAGAGTATGCATGCATAAATAATATATATACGTACGTATAAACTTTGACAAATACATGAGTGGTTGAATGTTCCAAATATTGCTATTTACAAGGCGTAGGACCACACGACAGAGACAGTATTTTTGTTTTTGCTGTTTTTAACTTTACTCAGAGCCAACTTTCCGAGATAGTAGCCGGCATAGTTGCTCTAGTAAGGATATTCTTTACCCAACACCACTATCCGAGGTGCTAACCTGGCATAGCTTACTTGGTATCGGTAAATATCCCTGCATCCATAGGTTTTCACCAGGTATGCTTATTCAAAATGACTATTTTCTGCGCAAAATGACTCAAAATTTATGTGGTTGCCCAGTTTCATGAAAATTAACTTCTGTTACTGTTGAACATTTTTTCAGAATATCTTTCTATAAGTCTTTGCTAAATGTTTTGGACCTCGTAACTTTTATACTTTGCTTACTACGCGCGTGCAAACATAATTTCTCAGCAAAACTTCAAATTCCCTGCAAAGCTTGCATCTAAGCTACAATTTACGCCATCGCAGTCATTTCAGTCTCGCATTTCGAATTCAAAATCAAGTTTCAGCATAGAGAACCAGAGCTCTCATTGTGTTAAGTTATCTCTATTACCTTCAATTCAATTGAATCGTCAATTCAACCTTTCTTTGCTCGCCAACTTTGGACAGAAGATAACCAGACGAAAACTAACTTGACAAGCTAACAAAAATTAAACTTAACTGCAAAATCTAATTCTGAAGCATCTGCCTATGCGAGTTCATAGTCGATCAATTCCGAATCTGCGCTCCTTCATATCAGCAAACTCAATTTGCTTGTCAAAATGAAAATAGATATACACTCAACTCATTAGCTTGCCTTTTGAAAGTGCATTCGAACAACGCTCACACGTAAGGAAAATGTACTGAAAACCTCGGAAAATTCTTGAGCGCAAAATTCATTCTAGGATTCACGAACTATATATATTCTGAATTTTCTGAAATCCTCTTCATAATCAAAAAACAATATCAAACAATCAAACCAAGTTTCACTTTGTGCTTCCACTTTGTTCCGATGAATTAGCACGCAGACCACCGTCTGTTAACTCATATCCTCTCGCAAAGCGCATTTTCGTGCAACTTAAGTCAATTCCAATGCTTTTCATTTTCGTAGTCTCAATTGCCAAGCATTTTGGAAGAGTCAGTCCAATTAAATCTGCAAATTTGCGTCGCCATGGTTTCTGGCCATGCCAAATCAGACAGCGCGTGTAGATAACGAATTCTGTTTCAAAACAAGCCTTTTCAGTCGGCAACGGACAACCAGTCTTTTCAATTTTCAGTGGGTCCCGAAAGTTTAATTTCATCGCCTGAATATGATTCACTACCGATTCTCTTGGGATCGGCAATGCTGAAGCGCAATTAAAGCTTAAGAACAACACGCTCAAAATGCTGGTGCTGAGAAGAAACATTGAAATGAACTTGCTAATCTTTTTTCCTGAAACTGGCAATGATTTTGCGTCAAAATTATTTAAATCCAGATAATTGTGTTCAGCTTGAGTCTTTTGCTCGCAAAAATTATGCGCATGATTCTCAGAGTTTGTTTGCGGCATTGCAAATTTCTGACCATTAGGCCTTACAACTTTAGGGCAAACTTTGACTGAACTTACCATTCTAGTGCTCGTTTTCTTTTGACCACAAGTTGTCTCAATAAGTTGGTGATTTTGTTCAAGCAACGCTTTATTCACTTGCCGCATTTTTGCGTACTCAGACTGCAAAGTTTCCTGACTTTTGACTATTAGCTGTTGTCCTTCTTGCAAAGTTTTCAGAGTAGCAGCTATTGCGCAAATTTCAGGTTCCAACGGCTGTAGTTGTTTGGCCTTGTCGTCTTTCAGTTGGGTCACGCAAATTCGGCCAATTGAATTAACTTGAAAATCTTCAGTGAAATTTTCGGTGTATTCGTACTGATATGCGTCTGCGCTCCTTACCGGGCAAAATCTAGCGTAATGGCCCGATTCTGAACAATAATTGCAAATTGGGTTGCCGTCGGCAGTCCACCGACCACGATTTTGCGTTAGATCTCTGTCCAAACTTTGCGTATAGTTATCATACCTGAAGTTTGAATTCAAGAACGCTTGCGAACTTACGAGACCTGAATTTTCAGCTAAACTCTGATCAATTTTATTATGAAGTTGTGCCAAGCTCTCGTTAACGTAGACTTGAAATTGCTCAAATTTCTTTGCCTGAGAGATAGCTTGCAAGTTCTGCAATTTTATGGTTTCAACAGCTTTACGCATTTCAGTAAGTAAAGTCTCCATTCCTGACCTTTGTTGCGAATTTTGAAAAGTATCGAGCTCATAGGCATCCACCGGTTTTGGTGCAAGCCTATCAAACCCTTCCAAAACTTCAATCTGCCTTGCTCGTCTTACAGCATCCCGAAAGTCTAATGGATTTTGCAAAATTAACTGAGTTTTAAACTTAGGATTCAGCCCATTTATGAAACTGTTGAAAGATAAGTTCATAGCTGCATCAGAATCCATGTCAGGGTAAGCTTTTTGCACTAGCTTTTGAATTGCATAAGCAAAATCTTGAACACTTTCGGTAAGTCTTTGAATTCTGTTGTGAAGCTGCATACTCGCAAACCTTTCGTACTCAGCAGGTTTGAGTTGGTCAGTTAAAGCTTTTTCTAAATTTTCCATAGTATCTTTTTCAGAAGTTTCAAGACCTCTATAAACTTCGAGGGCAAAATCGCGTAAATATGCTGGCAGCACTTGCAATTGTTGTGCCTCATCCCAGTTTTGAGCAATTGCTACTAATTTGAAAATTACAAACCAATCATCTATAGACTGCTCATCTGACTTTCCAGAAAAAGGTCTCAAAGTATCTTCTGGTAAAGAAACTGCTTCTGTGGGTCCTACTAGCAGAAAATTTGTATCCGAAAAATTTTGTGAATTAAAAGTTGTGGAATCGTCTCTCAAATTGGAAAAGCTTTGCAAGTCAAGTGCATTTGGTAACAGAGCAATTTTCTGGCTGCATTCGGCCAATTCACCTTTCATATCCTCTAACATTTTTGCTTGGGTTTTAATTGCTTTTGAGTGGCGTGCGAGCCTGTCAAAGTCTGGATTTTTGAGCAAAAGGTCAGAATTATCTTGAGAGTCAAAACCTTCCTTATTCCCGTCAGCCATACACTCCCAAAAGTGCTCTGTTACCAGACAAAAATCAGTTCAACAGTAAGATTTTAAGGGTGAAAGTTTCGGTAGAAATTTAGAAGTTATTCTAAAATTTTGGGCCTTTTTCTAAACATTTGGTTCGTGAGGTATTCCGAGGTTTGCACCAGGCACCCTGCACGACAACTTTGTATACGTCCCTAGTTTTCACCGGGTTGCGTACTTGTGACTTTTGGTCCTTAGTTTTCACCAGGTTTCCCAAAAGCCAATCTCCAGATGCGTTTTTTACTAACTTTTGGTCCTTAGTTTTCACCAGGTTTCCCAAAAGCCAGTTTCAATTGTTGCTGTGGTACCGAAACTTTCCATTTTATGTATATTCGTAGTTCTTTTACAATTAATAAACTAATTACAGTTCAATCTAATCACAACTTCAATCTAGTCACAAGTTCAGTCTAGTCACAGACGGCTACCAAAACGTTACTCTGACTTTACCAAAAGATATGACTGATTCCCACTGACTTCTCTGATTTCCACTGATTGGTCTGATCCCATCTGATTGACTCCACGGGCTTGATCTGATTCCGCTGGACGGATCGGCTTCTGGGAGGATTCTGCTCCAGAGGCGACTGATTGATGGGTAGGATTCGCGGAGGGCTTCTTCCGACGATCGTTTGAGACGGACTAATGATCACTGGCAGATCTAGAGCTCTGAATCTTCGTGGCAAGACGATCAGTTGAGAGCAGCAGACTGGACAAAGCAGAGGCGCCGGCGGAGGAACTCTGACGGTGAGTGGCAGGGACAGAAAGAGCTGGATCGGAGCTGAGGAGCCGGCTGGTGGCTGGATCTGGACTGATGACTGTGGCTGTGGCTGTGACGGAGATGAATCACTGGACGAATCTTCGGCGGCCAGTCCGAAGTTCATAGGCTGAGAGTCTTCTTCTGGATCCTGGCTTGTAACCACGCTCTGCTACCAAATGTAGCAGGTCTGGAGGCGTGTTACAACTGAGCAGAGAGCAAAGTTCTGTTGGCTGGCAGTGGAAGTTTAGGGCTGGGTTTTCACCCGACACCCGCTACAGTTCTGTTTGATGTTGAGTTGCTAGGCTGGGTTTGCACCCGACACCTAAGTTCTGATGCAGTGGATCGTCAAGCGCAGGTCCTTGAAACAGCACACCTTTCGTTTATTTCTAAGCTACATGACTATCATTAACGGCAGCGAGCATCGCAAACAAAACCAAGATAGGACCTATTTTCACAAACAGCAACAGCTTATATTCACTGCAATGATCCCGCCTCTTTAGGGTTTACTGTAATTTTTAGAAGCGCTTTTGCTCTGTTTTTGCGAGCTTCAAAGTTCTGTTGTTCCAAAAGCAAGGCACAAAGACGTCAGCAGCGAGCGGCTTCTTTTCAAGTCACTCCAAGTTTTCATGTTTTTATTCCATTTTTTGGCAGAGCAGGTTTTTCACCCCCTCCTTCCAGTTCCCCCTTCACCATTATTCCCCCCCGCCCTCCCCCCTTTTTGCGCCCGCCCCCCCCCACCCCCCCTCCCACCCCCCCGCCCCTATTTTTATTGGTTTTTATTTTCTTTTTTCCTTGGTTTTTTCTCGTTATTATTTTATTTTTTGAGCCTTGTTTTTTGCAGTTTCGTATAATTTGATGTATTTAGTTTTACCCTTGTGACAGTTTCATTTGGCACCGAATTTGACCACTTTTGAAAAATTTTATTTTTGACCAAAATCGCCCAAGTCTCTCTACCCCACCCCACCACAGTAATCTGCAGCCACTTTGGGTACGCAGCAGACGTGTGCAGGAGGGGAAATTCTGGGGAGGTGAGCCGGTGGTCGTTTTATGCCCAAAAAACCGGATTCTGGGGGGTGAGGGACCCCTCTGGGGGGGGGGTGAGCTCCAGGTCTGGGGGGGTGAAACCCCCCCCAAGCACATGTATGGTACGCAGTTATATGGCAAACGTTGCTCAGCTCCCTTAGGGCCTTCATTTGACACCAAATTTGGCCACTCTTCAAAAATTTTATTTTGGACAACCTAGCCACCAGACGGTCAAGTGGAACGAGCCCAGCAAAATGGGTTCGTTGCAGAGCACAACGGACAGCGGGAAGTATATAGCTCAGGGCGCCAGCAACCCCATATAGACGAAATTTTGAGGGGCTAAGTAGAGCCTAGTGGGGACCTCCAGGAAGCGGTTGTCGACTTGATCAGCCCCGACGGCAAAGTGGAACCAGCCCAGCAAGATGGGTGGGTCAGACGGTAAAATTGAATTGACTACGGGAATCAATTCGTCGTGCCAGAAAACCTTTGTATTAACGATTTGAGCTTTCAATTTTCAATAGATAGAGATTTCGATTTTTTTTCCTTTTTCTTATTTTCGCAATTTTTGACCGGTCACTGTGGTCGCTAAGGAAGTGATAGAGAAACGAAACCCGGACCGTTAGCTATAGTTCAATATTATGTAATTTCTGAATATAAAAAGAAATCAGCTCCAGCTAGTAACGTTCGACCTGAGCGACGACCACAAAAATGGTCACTTTTCGCTCTGAGCCGACTTAGCCAGCTGCGGCGCAAAAAAAGTTGCGATTCTTAAATTCTTTAGAGGGTACTACCAGACCCTATAGCCCTTTAGGTTGGCCCACCGCTGAAGTTCACGTGAAAGCGGCGAACATTATGTACAATACAACCATCAAATAGGAGAAACCGGAAAAGAAACATCGGCACCATAACCGGTCCGGGGCGCAACCTTTTAACGGTAAGTGATACGGGGAAGAAACTTCGCACACATACTAAACTCGGCGTGCTCACAATTTGCGCATGAAATCTGCGCGGAATATGTGCAGGATTTTGCGCAGCTTATTTTACACTATCTCCAGGGACTTTTCACACATATACGTATAAGGGTCGCTGCGGCAACTCCTAGGATATTTTGTCAAAAAAAGTTTCGGAACTCGTCGAAAGTTTTCCGGCCCATTTTGCAAACATTGACAAGTACTCAGACTGAATACGCACTTTATGTTCTATGTTCTTATTTATTGTATTTTCCCTACGTTTGTTCCCTCACTATGTATCCCTGTAACTTTGCTAACTTCGTTCTATTATGTCATGTCGAAGCCGTCCACATCGAAGAGCATTGAAACAGACAACGTACCGTAGCAGGCTGTCCCACACTCGTCGACGAGACCGTAGGAACAATTTCCACCAGATTAGAGGCCCGAGCACCTCCCCCTTCCCCCGAGGGCCCACCGGCGGAGCCCTGGCGATCCGCAGCGGACGAGCCGCCACTTCCGCTCCCGCCTCCTCCACCAAATTCCGCCAACAAATCCGCCGCACCATTGCTCCGCTGGTGACGTTTGGCCTTTTTGCGATTCTTCAGAATGTCAGAGATCAGGGCTGACGGGTTCCTAGAACAACAAAGTTAACAAAAAGGAATGCTACGTTACTGTGCTAAAATTCCTGCCACCAGGTAAGGTAAAGGTTTGCCCCTGGAGATATCTCCGTCCCGCCACAGGACAAGGGGTGCCGGTGCTCATCCCCGGATTCTCAGTCGTAGAGCCAGGAGTGTCACCTCAAATGATGACAGCTTCCGCGGAAGGGGAGAAAGGCCCTTCCACACAGAATTCTGTTACCTTCCCACCGTAGCGGTACCCATTCACCGACCAGTTAAGAATGGATAGCTGGGTTGGCTAGAGCCGGGAAATAGTTTTAAATCTTCCTCCACGCAAAGATGCAGCACTGCATTTTGCCAATCGCAGTGACGATACGTACTTTGGGCGATACTACGGCAGACGCACACCTGCGCGTAACTTTGCCAATACGTAACCGATTTAGTTCAAATTTGGTATGGATGCATTTGAAAACATTTCTGATCGATCTGCAGCAAAATATTAAATATTTTTATTTTTGTCAAGTTTTCCAAGGTGCAGACCAAGGGGAACCGAAAAATTAAATCAGTTACTAACTTCTCTAAAATTGCATACACGATTTCTCTGGTTAGTTGAACACGAATCTCAAAACGGTTTTTCGGTCCAGCTTTTCGTTAACTAGAAATAAACTAAAGTTGTAAGCTTAATGTCTATGCTTACGTCTAGCTAGCGAAACATTTCTTTTGAGTTATGAAAAACTAGTAAACAAATCCTTTAAGAAAGGTAGGAACGCCACGAGCAAAAAGAATTTAAATTGGGGCACAAAAGCGGCGTACGCGGGGGCCGGCGATAATCTTCCGAATTTTTAGTTTTCCCTCAAAAATCCTCGGCCAGGCTTCTCCTGGATGCTACCATGCTGTCCAGCAAACCGTCACATTTCCCTCAGATAAATTATTAAAATCCGCACTTTTCAGTTTAAATTTAAATTTAAATCCGCACTTCATGCTTAGCCGGCATCAAACACAAAATAAATTTACAATGGCCGTGGGCCGCGGTAAAACGGAGGGGAGGGGTGGGGTGCAGTGCATCGGGTTTGGGGTCCGGATTTCTCCTTTCGACAATGTTTCGAAAATTTAAGCTATTCTTGGCGTAAAGTTGGGTTCGGATCGGACCTATGTTCGTATCCAAGGGAGACAACATCTTCGTCGTATCAAGCGTCAGTGCATGATATCAAGGTCAATGACCTGAATAATATAACCGCACCAAGCAAATGTGCATCAGAAAGCCACTCAACGTCCAATCTCTTTTGGATTTTTGCTTTCCCCCCGGATTTTTTATGCCCAAATTATCTTTGACAAATTTACGTAAATTTTCAAAAATTTAACTACTTCGTCAGTATCGATTTTTGCCCACGTCTGCAAAAAATCCTTCCCCCCCCCCTCCAAAGAAAAATTAAAAACCTACGTACTCTGTCGTCTAAACTTGCCTACCCTTTCGGAGTCAATGAGCCTTCCGAGGAAGAACAAGAATAGCTGGATCCCGTAGGCGATGCTGACCGGGGCGAGGACTTGCGCTGACTATGACTCCGAGTATGATGCTGATGCTGACGCTGAGAGCGACGTCCACCACTATGTCCATGACTGCCACTACTATGATGATGATGATGATGATGATGACGATGTTTTGAGCTGGAAGATTTTCCCCCAGACTTCCCGCCCGAACTGCCGGCTGTCGGGGGCCCGTGCCGAGAGCCACTGCGGCTTCGTCGTTGCGACGGCGGCTGAGGCTCATCCCGGCGTGAGCTGCGCCGGGATCGCTTGGAGCCGGGCGGATCGGACGAACCACCGGGAAAGACCAGCGGACCACCCCCGCCCGCACCGCTAGCCGTAGAGCTGGAATATTTTCGTTTGCCGCCGCCGCCTGAACGACTGCCAGAAGGACCGCTATAGGTGGAGGAGGCGACAGACAGCAAAGGTTGGGGCGGTGGTGGGGTTAGGCTGCGACCACGACCACGTCTGGAACAAAAAAATTGAAAAAATAGAAAGAAATGGAATTAAAAATTCACCACAGATTATGTATATATATATATATACGCTTTATTCTTTATCAGTCACAAAACTTTGAGTCTCCTTCTGTCGCCTTTTGTGACTGTGTCAGCACTAAACTGGCAGATGATGCAATTTTAAATTTTGAAAATTTAATTTCAATTTAAATTTCAACCTGCCAAGTTAAGAGTTTAAATATGAAATTTTAAGTTTCAACCTACTCCATAGACTCCGAACCAACACCGGCGGCGCGTCCACCCGACCGATGAGAATGACGACCGCCAAAGGAGGACGAGGAATGATCCTTTCCATGATGCTCTCCGCGATCTCGATAGGAGCTGTGATGGGGTCGTTTTGAGACGCCCCCTGATCGATGCGACCGACTCCCTCCACCAGAGGGCTCTTCTGGGGGATAGTAGGACGGCCCCCCGGCCAAGGGACCATTCAGTACGCCATGAAGCGGCGACAGATCCCCTCCACCCTGTATTTGCTGTTCCTCCTCTGCATATTCACCGTCATAGGAGGAGGGCGGGGCCGCGCCTTCCTCTGAACTGACATAGTCATAATCACCCGATGTCCCTCCGCCACGCGGACCCCCAC
>JASAND010002027.1:0-15588 GCA_030248195.1 Trissonchulus latispiculum | reverse complement strand
GGGTTTTTTCCCGCCGTGGGTTTTTTCCCGCCAACTCCAGGTCACCCCCAGGTCGCACCGGAGGGGTCAGAGCAGTGTGGCATATATCATCATGAAGCGCAACAGATGCCCTACAAGTACATATAATCCGCTTTAGTCTAGGTCTTTCCAGTAGTTCAGGGTGGCCCGGCAAATTTTGCCAAGTTTCGGCACTTGGTCGGACCAAAATTTCCAAAAATTTCAAAGTCCCAAAAAATTTGCAGGAAAGAAGCGGGAGCTACCATAATACACCCTCCAGGGTTATTTCGGATGCTCTTCAAGATAGGCTATTAAAATCCTAGATATATATCTCATACCGGTAAGCCCACACTGGGGTGGGTTTTTTCCCGCATTGGCGAGTGGGTTTTCCCCGCTTGACTATATGTATAGCAATTGAACGACCATGATATGTGTCCTATTCAGCCATACAGGCAGTATTGCCCTATATATAGCCCAATCTGACTTATTACGGCGCCTTTGAAGCATACTTTTTGGCCATTTTATCGTTTTGGCCGACTTTGGCCCCCCGCCAAAAATTTTTTCCGGCTCTGGGAGGCATAAAAACTACCCTATCGGCTTATTTTTGTTGCGTACTCGTACATATATATGGTTTTCATAGGCAAAAATTTTTCTATCTGCAGTTATTAAAGCTACAAAACCCCCTTACCAGACGTCAAAGCGGAGAACCGAAAAAAACATCACTCTCGTAAGCGATTTTTGGCGCAACTTTTTAACGGAAAGTGGTACGGGGATGAAACTTCGCGAATATACTAAACTCGACACGTACAATTTTTTGCGCACATAATCTGCGCAGCCTTGTTTTACACGGTCATTCGACTATTTTCACTCATAGTATAGGGGTCGCTACCGCGACCCCTATGATATATATACAAACAAACAAACTCCTTTATTTCTGAAGTAAAGAAACACAGCATACAATCTGTTTATATACGTATATATACTTTATCAATATCGCCAAAACGAACAAGAAAAGGTTAAACAATATCATGACTCATGAGGGTGCGCGGAGCGCCCCTCATAATATGAGCTATAAAGGCACTTTGCGGATTAGGGAAACTGTTAATTAGCCATAACTAATTAACGGTAGGGAGTTGAGAGCTAAAGTTTACATTTTTGAAATCTCCAGGCCAAGAGCTTTCGAATGATACCAAACTTGCCCGGAAAAAATGAACTTTGAAAAAATCGACTTTCTCTTACGGGTTTGAAAGTGGGTTTTTTCTCTGTATTCAGCATGATTTTTTCCAATTTTGTGTTAACTCGATTTTTCGAACGGCCCATAGGAAAAATTTTTCTATACTATTTTTTGATTATCTAGGCAATGGTACTTAGCAAGTTTATGTTTTTTTCGAATTTCGATTTGGTTCGATTTTTATAGATGGTCAAAAATGGGGAAAATAGCGTTTTTGGACACCTTCAAGCTGAAAAATTTCTAAGTCCGAAAATTTTAAAATAGTCGAAAAACGGGCAAAAACAGCGTTTTTCGGCCTTGGGGTGGTACCCACATATAGTAAATCGGGGTCGCTGAACACGATGAGCATAGTGCCGACACCGTATCTCGCCTGGTTCATCTGGTTCAACTGGTTCAAAGTTGAACCAGTTCCTGGTTCAAGCTACTGGAGATAGCTAGAAGGCTGAAATTTTGCATACAAAGGTTATTGGGCATGGGGAATTCACTGGTGGTGTTACTTTGGTGATCCGACCCAGCTTTATGCAGTTGTATCTAAAGTCTGACCAAAAAATGTAGGGAGCGAAATCGTTTTGTTTATGCTGAATTACCTTTACATTTTTGCTGCAGCAATGTATATATTTTCTGAACCGTCATGGCATGAACTTTCTTTTGGTTGAAAAATTTTTTTTAAAATTCAAATTCATCAAAAGAAGCCGATTTTTTAAGTTTTGAAAGATCAGTAGAAGCCAGGAACTAGCCGTTCGGTGGAAAATTAGCCCATGTCCCAGACATTTTGAATCCCGAGTATCAACTCATTTCGTCAAAAATTGCGATAGTTATTCAATTTTTTCGATTTTCAAAATCCTTTGATCTTTGCCGCTTTTCCAACTTTGACTGGCTATTACTCGCGACTCACTCAATGCAAAAATTTTTTATTTGGATTTTCAGGACCGCTTACGTGTCAGCTTTCATGTGATATATGTGGTTTTTCAAAATTTGAAAATCGATTTTTTCGAAAAATACCACTTTTTGACCCAAATTTTCGACAATGCGAATCCAGCAAAAGTGGGTAAAAATAACATTACCATAAAATTTAATCTGAGCTGAATCCAACGATATAAATTTTTTGTGGCTACGGCTTAAATTGCCCCACCAACGAATTTTTAAACAATTTCCTATTTCAGCTGATTTCTGACAAGTTGTGCTATATTGTGCATTGATTCGACGCAAACAGTGTAAACTAGCCAAAAACCGGCTAAAAAGCGAAATTGTTTAAAAATTCGTTGCTGGGGCAATATAAGCCGTAGCCACGAAAACTTTATATCGTTGGAGTCAGCTCAGATTAAACTTTATGATAATGTTATTTTTGCCCACTTTTGCTGGATTCGCATTGTCGAAATTTTGGGTCAAAAAGTGGTATTTTTCGAAAAAATCTATTTTCAAATTTTGAAAAACCACATATATCACATGAAAGCTGACACGTAAGCGGTCCTGAAAACCCAAATAAAAAATTTTTGCATTGAGTGAGTCGCGAGTAATAGCCAGTCAAAGTTGGAAAAGCGGCAAAGATCAAAGAATTTTGAAAATCGAAAAAATTGAATAACTATCGCAATTTTTGACGAAATCAGCTGATATTCGGGATTCACAATGTTTGGAACATGGGCTAATTTTCCACTGAACGGCTAGTTCCTGGCTTCTACTGATCTTTCAAAACCTAAAAAATCGGCTTCTTTTGATGAATTTTAATTTAAAAAAAAAATTTTTTCAACCAAAAGAAAGCTCATGCCATGACGGTTCAGAAAATATATACATTGCTGCAGCAAAAATGTACCGGTAATTCAGTATAAACAAAACAATTTCGCTCCCTACATTTTTTGGTCAGACTTTAGTTTGCAGTGTGTGTCTATGATTTAGAAAACTGGTATATACCAACTGTATACGCCACTTAATTCAACTTTAAAGGGGAGAACTTTATGTAGCTGCTTAAAGTGTTCACATATATACCTTAAATACGGTGTTTGAGCTAGTGAAATCAGACAGGATACCTATAACCAAACATTATATGAAGCCTGGGCTTTTTCTAGGCGAAAAAAAGTGGGGGTGGGGAGAGTGGGGGGGGAGCCCCCCCCCACTAGTGGGGGAGGGGAACCCAAACGTGGGGGAGAATCCAAAGTGGTCTAAAATCGCTAAAAATGGAGTAAAAATAGACTGTTTTCTACATATATATACTGCTACAACTATGCTAAAAAGTGCTCAAAAATCGAGTTTGAGTATCAAAATAGACGATTTTTGAGCAAAAAATTCCGGCGACGCCGGAAAAGTTTTGAAAATTTTGACCAAAAATCCTTAAAATTTGGCATTTTCTGGGCACCTTATGGTGAGTGGGGGGGAAGCCCAAAAAAGTGGGTGTGGGTCCGTGTGGGGGGGAGGGGGAGGGGTCGAGTGGGGGGGGAACCCAAAAAGTGGGGGCGCCCCCCACCCCCCCCCCCACTAAAAAAAGCCCAGGAAGCTAATGACATTACGCAAGACGGTGAGGATTTTTCAGACTTGGGATTGGGAATAAAAGTAAAGAGTCTGTAGGCAAGGTGGTAAGAGGTCGTCGTGATGTCAAGCCGTTGAAACCACGGCAGCGAGCGTCAATATGAGCCCAAGAGAAACGTGGCGGCTCATATTAGCCAGTTACAGCTTGTCCTTTACCGATTTAGATGCTGGCTCATATTAGACGTTTTAAATCTTGTCCTTGACATATTTAAATGTTGACCATCATAGCTCATATTGCATTTTACATGCGACTGCAAGGAGCATTTTTCCTACTTGTATATATATATATATATATATATATATATATATATATGTGGTTAGTATCAGTAATATGAGTATATACGTACTCAGTGTGGCGTTGTGATATAGAATTACGTGGGGAGGGACGAACTTCAGAAATGAGGTGGGGGAGCCACTTGTCTGGCTATTTTATACCCCTACCTCTAAAACATCTTGACAGATCTAAAATCGACAGAGACCTTACAAAGGCTTCAGGACTGGTTGAGTGTACTGCTGTTATTGGCAAACTATTCCATGGTTCAATAATGCGATTTTCAATAATGCGATATATATATATATATAAAGGATTTGGGAGTATTTATTACTCATGACCGTAAATTTTCTGTCCACCGTGATAAAATTTGCGCTAAAGCTTATCAGAAAATTACTCTCATATCTGGCTTATCCCTAGTGCGGGGGGTGGGGGGCCGCCCCCCATTCGGCGACCTCCAACCGCCATTCGAGGTGCCCCCCCCACAAATTCCGACCTCCCCCCATAATCCCAAAAATTGCCAAATTTTACCATTTTTACTCTAAATTTTCAAAAATTGTTCCGGCTTCGCCGGATTTTTCACGAAATTTTCACTATTTTAGCCTAAAAACCACTTAAAATTAGTCATTTTTTAGCGATTTTTAGCAGTTTGTACACAAAAAACCCACAAAAATTCGAAAAAATTTTCTAAAAATATGCCCCCCTATTTTGGGTTAGCCCCCCCATCGATGCCCCCCCATTTTGGGTGACCCCCCCCATCGATGGGGGGCCCCCATGAAGCCCTCCCCCACTAAAAATTGCCAAGGGATAAGCCAGGTGGAGGGACGTTTTTTGGATTTGGCTCATGTCTTAACGGTCGAGAAATGGGCTAAATTGGTAACACGCAATTTCGCATTAGAAACGTTTTAGCAATAACTAAGAAAAACGTCCCTCCGCGGAAGTGTGAATTTCCACTCTGCCAAAAATCTCCAGAATCCGTCGAGTACATATACCCCAGGAGATATATACCTATCTCCGTCCTGCCACAGGACAAGGGGTGCCGGTGCTCATCCTCGGATTCTCAGCCGCAGAGCCAGGAGTGTCACCTCAAATGATGACTGCATCCGTGGAAGGTGGGCCGGCCCTTCTACACACTCCTATTACCTTCCCACCGTAGTGGTACCCATTTACCGACCAGTTAAGGATGGATAGCCTGGCTTTTTCCTACAGGGGTGGGTGCCCCCCCAGAAATTTGTCCCTCCCAGAATCGCCCCCCCAGGATTCGGGCCTTCCCCCACAGAACCCACCCAACCCTAAAGTGCCCGGAAAAATAGGGTTTTGAGGGAAATTTTTCCGGCTTCGCCGGATTTTTACCCAATTTTAAGCATTTTTAGCTATTTTAAGCTTAAATTTAAGTAAAAAATAGTCAAGTTTTTAGCTCAGCAGCAAAAAATAGCTATTTTTAAACATTTTTCTAAAAAATTTTCTTCACCCCCCCAGAAATTTTTGCCTAGGAAAAAGCCAGATAGCTGGGTTGGCTAGAGTCGGGAAAGCTTTGTGGCCTCTGGGAATCGATCCAGCGACCGTATGATCGAAAGTTCTGACCAGCGCCTTAGACCACTCGGCCATCCCGAACCATTTTTGGATTTTGGATTTTTATATATACAAGTAACAAAAATGCTCCGCACAAAAGGGGATAATATGTGTGTTGGGCCTATGTCTATCCTTTAAATTCCGGTTGAGAAAGGCATAAATCCGACACCGCAAAAGTTGCTCAGCTCACTTAGGGCTTTCATTTGATACCAAATTTGACCACTTTTGAAAAATTTTATTTTTGACCCAAAATCGCCTAAGTCCCCACCCCACCCCACCACAGCACTCTACAGCCACTTTGGGTATGCAGTTCTATGACAAAAGTTGCTCAGCTCACTTAGGGCTTTCATTTGATACCAAATTTTACCACAAAAGTTTTTAAAAATAGCTGTTTTGCCATAAACATAGCAAAAATTTTCCATTTTGTCATCCCAAAAGGGGGGGGGGGTCTAGACCCCTTGAACCCCCCCTGGGTGCGGCCTTGTGAGCGACGACCACAAAAATGGTCACTTTTCGCTATGAGCCGACTTTGCGGCGCCCTTTAGGTTGGCCCACCGCTGCAGTTCACGTGAAAGCGGCGAACATTATGTACAATACAACCATCAAATAGGAGAACCCGGAAAAAAACATCGCCGCCATAACCGGTCCGGGGCGCAACTTTTTAACGGTAAGTGATACGGGGCTGAAACTTCACAGACATACTAAACTCGATGTGCTCTACAATTTGCGCATGAAATCTGCGCAGGATCTGCGCAGGATTTTGCGCAGCTTCTGCGCAGCTTATTTTACACTGTCTCCAGCCACTTTTCACACATATTATAGGCGTCGCTGCCGCGACCCCTATGATATATATACGTAGTTTTTGAGGAATCGATGTATATATACGTACTGAATGTATTCGATACAACCGATGACAAAAGTTGCTCAGTTCACTTAGGACTTTCATTTGATACCAAATTTGACCACTTCTGAAAAATGACCCAAAATCACCTAAGTCCACACCCCACCACAGCACTCTACAATCACTTTGGGTACGCCGTTCTATGACAAACGTTGCGCAGCTCACTTAGGCTTTCATTATGAATAACTCCTTACGAATAATTCATTATGAATATGAATAATTCCTAAATCCCCATCCCACCCCACCACAGCACTCTACAGCCACTTTGGGTACGCAGTTCTATGACAAAAGTCGCTCAGCTCACTTAGGGCCTTCATTTGATACCGAATTCGACCACATGTAGGGGGGCCGTCGCCCAGCCCTCCCTCCCATAACAAAATTCATTTGTAACAACATTATCGTAAACATTTCGATGATATTAATTTTGACATCAGTTGCTGACGCCGTGGCGATACGTACACAATTCCTGAAAGGAAAATCCCTGATATATAACACGTACAGAGCACACACAAATATACGTGAATATACTTATAAGACATGATTATATATATATATATATATATAAGTTAGCTATTTCCCCAAAAGCGATAAAGTTGTGGCCTCACACTCGCTTCCACTACTTATCCAAAGACATGCAGTGAACTCCAAAAGTTTGGGTTTCTGGAGGAAAGGAACTTTTACATAAGCATATTCGCACACATCCACTCACACTTAAACTTAACCTGAAACATATTATGTATTGCGTATGTTGTGTATATATATCGTATATATGTGTTTATGTATATATACGTATACGTACGTATATACGTCGACGCACACGAGAACATGCAGCTGCATACTTATATATAGCAAGTAGCGAGTAAACAAAAATATACACTTATATTATATGGATAAAGTATATATAATATATATATATATATATATATATATATATATATATATATATAATATATATATATATATATATATATACAATTTTCCCTATCTGCCCTTGCTCTAACCACATTTATCACCAAAACTTCAACTCTTGCTCAAAATTGGCCAACTCGGTGTGAAATCAATTACTCCGTACCACACTAGCAAACGCCCTGGTTTCATTTCATATATAAACTTACTTACAGCATAAGTACGCATATATATATACAAGAATGAATGAATGCCCTATCAATATTGAGAATTTAATCCTCGGATACATTTAGTCAAAACTAGCAAACGGGATTTGGCCAAGATGAAGGATAACGTTGTCAATTTGAAGGCAACTTTAAAGGATCAAATCTTTGTTTCAGCCAAGTCTGTACCTTTGTGCGTTCCAATCGAGCCAGCTCAGCTCAACTCACTCTGCGTGACTTGCAGAATCTGTTCTCTCAAGTGACATGCTTGGAAAAGGCGCAGCATGAGTGGGACGGGACAATAGTTCCCTCCAATGCCAAAAGTTACAGACTGCGCAGCCAGAAGAATTTTGAATCTGGTTTTGGAACACAATCGACAAATGTACGTGTCCGAAAGAAACACACGCGGCTGCATAGCAAAATGGAATTGAGGTGTCCAGGATATATATATATAGTCAAGCGGGAAAAAACCCACTCGCTGCGGGGAAAACTTACCTCCAGTGTGGGCTTAAAAAGTATGTGCAGTTTGCTCATAGAGATCGTCCCTATGAGCAGTGCTCATAGAGACCCTGCTCATAGAGATATGAACTTTGTATATATACTGGCATTTTTTAGTGGTGGGGTGGGCCCCCCCCACTTTTCGGTTCCCCCTCCACTTTTCAGAGCCCCCACTTTCCTCCCCCCCACTTTTCGGCAAGCCCCCCCCCCCACTTTTTGGGGGTCGCCCAAAAGTGTCGTTAATTTAAGTTTTGAGGTCAAATTTTCAAAAATTTTCTGAATTTTTAGCTAATTTATGGACTTATAAGTTAATTTTAAGCTTAACAACAGCGATTTTTTGTGTTTTTACCTAAAAAATACTAATTTCGCTAAAAATATTGGTATTTTATACCTTGGACTCGCCCCCCCCACTTTCAAAACCCTAAAAAATGCCAGATATACTGTATATGCTCTCTATAAACATAGATATGTGATTTTAATAGCCTATCTTGAAGAGCATCAAGTAACAAAAATGCTCCGCACAACAGGGGATAATATGTGTGTTGGGCCCAGTGTTTTTTTTTTGCTCAAAAACGCGTGTAATTACACACTTTTTTTCTGTCTTCTTTGTTTTCCTATTCTTTTAACGCGTCACACCAAAATTTTTCAGCTTATGAAGCAAAATTTAACTGGTTTCTTCCAAGTTTTGTGCTACGGGCTTCGAAAAATTTTTTTTCTTTTTCTTTTCTTTTTTAATTTTGTTGTCTTTTCTCCTTGTTTTTTTTCTTATAATTTTTAACAGAATAATTTTGTTAACTATAAAATATACATGTGTATACACGTGTTAAGCAAAACGCGCGTAAATTAGGATTTTTTAGGTAGTTACACACTTTTTTCTGAAAAATAGCAAAAATTTTTAGAGAGGTGTGTAACGTTACACATAAGCCGTCGGCGAAAAAAAAAACACTGGTTGGGCCTATGTCTATCCTTTAAATTACGGTTGAGAAAGGCATAAATCCGACACCGCAAAAGTTGCTCAGCTCACTTAGGGCATTCATTTGATACCAAATTTTACCACTTTTGAAAAATTTTATTTTTGACCCAAAATCGCCTAAGTCCCCACCCCACCCCACCACAGCACTCTACAGCCACTTTGGGTATGCAGTTCTATGACAAAGGTTGCTCAGCTCACTTAGGGCTTTCATTTGATACCAAAATTGATTACTTTTGAAAAATTTTACTTTTGACCCAAAATCGCCTAAGTCCCCACCCCACCACAGCACTCTACAGCCACTTTGGGTATGCAGTTCTATGACAAAAGTTGCTCAGCTCACTTAGGGCTTTCATTTGGTACCAAATTTACCACTTTTGAAAAATTTTATTTTTGACCCAAAATCGCCTAAGTCCCCCCCACCCCGCCCCACCACAGCACTCTACAGCCACTTTGGGTATGCAGTTCTATGACAAAGGTTGCTCAGGTCACTTAGGGCTTTCATTTGGTACCAAATTTGACCACTTTTGGAAAATTTTAGTTTTGACCCAAAATCACCTAAGTCCCCACCCCACCCCACCACAGCACTCTACAGCCACTTTGGGTATGCAGTTCTATGACAAAAGTTGCTCAGCTCACTTAGGGCTTTCATTTGGTACCAAATTTTACCACTTTTGAAAAATTTTACTTTTGACCCAAAATCGCCTAAGTCCCCACCCCACCCCACCACAGCACTCTACAGCCACTTTCGGTATGCAGTTCTATGACAAAAGTTGCTCAGCTCACTTAGGGCTTTCATTTGGTACAAAATTTACCACTTTTGAAAAATTTTATTTTTGACCCAAAATCTCCTAAGTCCCCACCCCGCCCCACCACAGCACTCTACAGCCACTTTCGGTATGCAGTTCTATGACAAAAGTTGCTCAGCTCACTTAGGGATTTCATTTGGTGTCCAAATTTACCACTTTTGAAAAATTTTAGTTTTTGACCCAAAATCGCCTAAGTCCCCACCCCACCCCACCACAGCACTCTAAAGTAGGGTTGGGCATCGGAAAAAAAAGTCCCGGAAAAAAACGGTTTTTTTCCGTTTTTTTCCTTTTTTTCCGGAGGGTCGGAAAAAAACGGAAAAAAAGTTGAAAAATTTAATCATTCTGGGAAGTTTTAGGAAGCGTTCAAATGAAAAATTTTAGTGATTTTTCTCAAATTTTGCTCCTTTTTTCCAAATTATTGGCTTTGCTTAGAGTTTGCTCTTATTTTGAAGCCCGAACTTAACTTGAAGTTTTCTTAATTTTTCATAAACTGCTCAGTTTTATGAAGTATTATTGTCAATGTTAACGAGAAACTCTATTATTATGGCTGAGAACAGACAGACGGACAGCTGTTTACTTGCATCTAAAATCCAAAGTTGTGAAAGAAAAAATTATGCACACGGGAAAAATCGTTTGAAAGTTGTCACTGCTCCAGAAACTAAGGTAACTGGGAATTGTGCCCATAGTCTGTTGAAACTTTGTTTGGAAGAATGTTTTTCAGCAATTGCTTAGTTTGGATACGTTGAAAAGCTTACAAAAGTGCTCAAATGGTGTTTACATGACGAAATATTCGTTAAGACAGACTACAAATGTTATAGAAACAAATTTTGAGACGCCCTGGCATGATTAGGACAGCGGAAAAAAAGTCGGAAAAAACCGGAAAAAAACCGGAAAAAAGTACTTTTTTTGCGCTCGACTTTTTTCCGGAAAAAAGCCAACCCTACTCTAAGCATTTGTGTAGCGATTTGTAGTCTGTCTCAGCGAATTTAGGTTTTCATCGTACCAACACCATTTTGAAAAATTTTATTTTTGACCCAAAATCCCAACACTAAGCAATGTGACAGCATTTGTGTCGCGAGTGCGGGCATAGGGTTTCATTGTCCAAATTTACCCTGTAGTTTCTTGGGCTAATTGATCAACTCACAGCACTTACAGCCACTTTGGGTATGCAGTTCTATGACAAAAGTTGTCAGCCTCTTGGGCTTTCATTTGGTCCAAATTTTACCACTTTTGAAAGTTTTAGTTTTGACTCAAAATCGTCTAAGTCTCCACCCCACCCCAGAAGATATAAGCATTTTTCTCGGTATGCAGTTCTATGACAAAAAAGTTGCTCAGCTCACTTAGGGCTTTCATTTGGTACAAAATTTACCACTTTTGAAAAATTTTATTTTTGACCCAAAATCGCCTAAGTCCCCACCCCGCCCCACCACAGCACTCTACAGCCACTTTCGGTATGCAGTTCTATGACAAAAGTTGCTCAGCTCACTTAGGGCTTTCATTTGGTACCAAATTTACCACTTTTGAAAAATTTTATTTTTGACCCAAAATCGCCTAAGTCCCCACCCCACCCCACCACAGCACTCTAAAGTAGGGTTGGGCATCGGAAAAAAAAGTCCCGGAAAAAAACGGTTTTTTTCCGTTTTTTTCCTTTTTTTCCGGAGGGTCGGAAAAAAACGGAAAAAAAGTTGAAAAATTTAATCATTCTGGGAAGTTTTAGAAGCCTTCAAATGAAAAATTTTAGTGATTTTTCTCAAATTTTGCTCCTTTTTTCCAAATTATTGGCTTTGCTTAGAGTTTGCTCTTATTTTGAAGCCCGAACTTAACTTGAAGTTTTCTTAATTTTTCATAAACTGCTCAGTTTTATGAAGTATTATTGTCAATTTAACGAGAAACTCTATTATTATGGCTGAGAACAGACAGACCGACAGCTGTTTACTTGCATCTAAAATCCAAAGTTGTGAAAGAAAAAATTATGCACACGGGAAAATCGTTTGAAAGTTGTCACTGCTCCCAGAAACTAAGGTAACTGGGAATTGTGCCCATAGTCTGTTGAAACTTTGTTTGAAGAATTTTTTCAAAATTGCTTAGTTTGGATACGTTGAAAAGCTTACAAAAGTGCTCAAATGGCGTTTACATGACGAAATATTCGTTAAGACAGACTACAAATGTTATAGAAACAAATTTTGAGACGCCCTGGCATGATTAGGACAGCGGAAAAAAAGTCGGAAAAAACCGGAAAAAAACCGGAAAAAAGTACTTTTTTTGCGCTCGACTTTTTTTCCGGAAAAAAACCAACCCTACTCTACAGCCACTTTGGGTATGCAGTTATATGACAAAAGTTGCTCAGCTCACTTAGGGCTTTCATTTGATACCAAATTTGACCACTTTTGAGAAACTTTATTTTCGACCATTTCGCCCTCCCACCCGACTGATCCTTCAAACGGCAAAGTAGAACCAGCCCAGCAAAATAGGTACGTCGGACGGCAAAACGAATACCGGGAATGAGCTGGGCACACCAGAAAACCCCTATAGACAAAGTTTTGAGAGGCCAGGTAGAGCCTACTATGGACCTCCAGGAAGCGGTTTCCGACTTGACCCTCCCGACGGCAAAGTAGAACCAGCCCAGCAATATAGACACGTCGGACGGCAAAACGGATACCGGGAATGAGCTGTGCACACCAGAAAACCCCTATAGACAGTTTGAGAGGCCAGTAGAGCCCACAGGACCTCCCAGGAAGTGGTTTCCGACTTCTCCCGACGGAAAAGTAGAACCACCGAAAATAAGACACGTCGGACGGCAAAACGGATACCGGGAATGAGCTGGGCACACCAGAAAACCCCTACAGGCAAAGTTTTGAGAGGCCAGGTAGAGCCTACTATGGACCTCCAGGAAGCGGTTTCCGACTTGACCCTCCCGGCGGCAAAATGGAACCAGGCCAGCAAGATGGGTGGGTCTGACGGTAAAACTGACTGCGGGAATCGATTCTCCGTGCCAGAAAACCACTGCATGGAAGATTTGAGCTTTCAAAGTTAAATAGATAGCGAGAAATTTCGATTTTTCATTTTTCGAATTTTCGCCATCTTTGACGGGCCACTGTGGTCGCTAGGGAAGTGGTAGAGAAACGCAACCTGGACCGTTAGTTAGTTCAATATATGTAATTTCAGAATATAAAAAGAAATTCACTCCAGCTCGTAACGTTCGACCTGAGCGACGACCACAAAAATGGTCACCTTTCGCTATGAGCCGACTTTGCGGCGCCACTGCGGCGCTGTGGCGCAGCTGCGGCGCAAAAAAAGTTGTGATTCTTAAATTCTTTAGAGGGTAATACTAGATCCCATAGCCCTTTAGGTTGGCCCACCGCTGCAGATCACGTGAAAGCGGCTAACATTATGTACAATACAACCATCAAATAGGAGAAACCGGAAAAAAAACATCGCCGCCATAACCGGTCCGGGGCGCAACTTTTTAACGGTAAGTGATACGGGGCTGAAACTTCACAAACATACTAAACTCGATGTGCTCTACAATTTGCGCATGAAATCTGCGCAGGATCTGCGCAGGATTTTGCGCAGCTTCTGCGCAGCTTATTTTACACTGTCTCCAGCCACTTTTCACACATATTATAGGGGTCGCTGCCGCGACCCCTATGATAAAATTACGTAAATAGTTTACCAGTGTCCTGAAGCTGACTATCACCCTTCTTTGTTCCAGCAGCATTTCCCATTCTGCGTTCCGGCCCGCGGGATGCTACAGAAGTCCCGACTTGTCTACAGTAGAATTTATGAGCAGCGTAAACTCTGAATGATGTTAATAGACAACCTTAGAAGAGGATTCCAAACAAGAACTTAGTCTTTAGGGCGCTTCCTTCCGCATGTGTATACACTTCTGCTCACTGCATCCAACTATCAAAATAGACCTAAGAAATGTGCATGATTAGAAGCGTTGTATACTGGGCTTTTTTTACTGGGGGGGTGGGGTGCCCCCCACTCGACCCCCCCCCCACTCGGCCCCACATCCCACTTTTTTGGACTTCCCCCCCACTCAGCATAAGGTGCCCAGAAAATGCCAAATTTTAAGGATTTTTGGTCAAAATTTCCAAAACTTATCCGGCGTCGCCGGAATTTTTTGCTCAAAAATCGTCTATTTTGATACTCAAACTCGATTTTTGAGCACTTTTTAGCATAGTTATAGCAGTATAGCGCGGCGGGAAAAACCCAATCCGATATGCGGGAAAAAACCCATCGCCAGTGTGAGTCACCCATATGAGCTAGATCGCCTTATCTTAAAGACTACCCTAGGGGGTGTATCCTTGTAGCTCCCGCTGCCTCTCAGCAAATTTTTTGAGACTGAAAATTTTGGTCCCAACATGGGGGTCAGGCAGGGTCAACTTTGGTGGGTCACCCTGAACTACTGGAAAGACTTAGCCCAAAACAGATTACAGTTTCACAGAGGATATGTCTCGAACTTCACGATGGTGTATGCAATTTGGCTCTAGTACCTGTGGTGCGACCTAGACTCGGCGGGAAAAAACCCATGTGCGGGAAAAACCCAAATTTCAAAATGAAATTTTTTTCAAACCATTAGCATCAAAGGAAAGATTCATGCATTTCTTAGCTCAGTAGAGCCTCCTGGTTAGTTTGGTATACATTTTACCTAGGTTCGACCCACTAGCGTAGATACGTGGGGGGCGTGGGGGTGGGCCGCCCTCCCCGAAATAATGGCTTTGCCCCCCCTGAAAAAATTGGGCAAAAGGAAAATTTTACGCCCGCGCTGCGCGGGCGTTTGACTTTATTAGAAACATGCACAAATTGTATGTGCATTAATGCTTCAAATTAGCTCAACATTGATGCATCTTCTATACCATCAAAAAATTTTCGCGCCTCCGGAGCGAATTTTGTTTATATATTTAGTAGTGATGTGCGCCGGAGCTCCGCTCAGACGGAGCTCCGGAGCGGAGCTCCGATTTTCGGTGCTCCGGTGCGGGCTTCTGCTCCGAAGCTCCGGAGCTCAGGGTACCCGGAACAGCCTTTTGCTAGCTTTGAAGGTGTTAGGAAAAATTCTAAAGTATGATTTTTCTGTGAACTCCACGATTTCTCCTTACAGAACGTAAGACTGTAATGAATTTTATGGTTACTCCTATTTTTAAAAAGTTTTCAAGTTTCTCAAGGCTGCGTTCTTCTTCTTCTCAAGACGGTTCTTTTTTCTGAACAATTTAAACTTGTCCATTTTTCAAAATTTTAAGAAAAATTAAATATATACAACTCTAATATATTTAAGAATTGATTCCGTAAAATGTTTTAAATTTCGTACTTGTTATTAATGATATATTCAATTAAATATTACATTTCCGTTAAATCTACAATTCCATGTAAAACTTCAACATCTGCAGCTGTTTTCTTTGCTTTCATCAGACCTTCTTTTCTAATATCATGGGGCAGCTCGGAGAGCGCCCCATAATATGAGCCAAAAAGGTACATTGCGTGTTTTCAAAATGCTTAATTAGGCGTAACTAATTAACGGTAAGGAATTAAGAGCTTATATATATTTACATTTTTGAAATCCCCAGGCCAAGAGCTTTCGAATGATGCTAAACTTGCCCGAAAAAAATGAACTTTGAAAATTTTCACTTTTCAGACCTACTTTCTAAGTGGGTTTTTCTCTAATGTTTCTCCTTTACGCTTTTGGTAAGCAATACAACTGAACGAAGTA
>JASAND010002026.1:0-24309 GCA_030248195.1 Trissonchulus latispiculum | reverse complement strand
AAAAACGCAGTTTTAGGACGTTTGACCAGTGGTCAATAGGCCCCACAGGCTGTAGTGACCAGTGGTCACTTCCGGCGGTTTCGGCAATATGCCCATTGAAACGAGCGTAGTCGATTTACTATATATGCCCCCGACCAAAACGCCGAAAAACGCTGTTTTAGGACGTTTGACCAGTGGTCAATAGGCCCCACAGGCTGTAGTGACCAGTGGTCACTTCCGGCGGTTTCGGCAATATGCCCATTGAAACGAGCGTAGTCGATTTACTATATACGCCCCCAACCAAAACGCCGAAAAACGCAGTTTTAGGCCGTTTGACCAGTGGTCAATAGGCCCTATAGGCTGTAGTGACCAGTGGTCACTTCCATCGGTTTCGGCGATATGCCCATTGAAACGAGCGTAGTTGATTTACTATATTTGCCCCCGACCAAAACGCCGAAAAACGCTGTTTAGAGTGAGTTTTCCCAACTTTGACCCTGGGCGAGGAACCACGGGAGCCATGCTGACCAGTGGTCACTTCGGGCGGTATCGGCAGTATGCTCATCGTTTTCAGCGACCCCGATTTACTATATATGGGGACCACCCCGAGGCCGAAAAACGCCGTTTTTGGCGACTTTTTGACTATTTCCAGTGAAAGTGGGACTTAGAAACTTTTCGCCCAAACAGGCCAAAAAAATGCAAAGTTTGGGCCCATCTCCTGAAAGCTAGGGAGCAAAATTAAAAAATTCCCCTCGTTACTTTATGCACCCCTACTGGTAATTTTCAACAAAAGATACTAGACCTCTCCAGCTTCTACCCAGTTCTAGAAAAGTGTGACCAAAATTTGCGAAAAATAGCGAAAGTCCGACTTTGGGACCTTGGCATAGAGCCAAAATTGGCCAGGTGCCAAAATGACCAAAAAAAGGTAGCATGGGGGGATCCTGTCTACCAACATATAATAGTAGTATGGTGCCAAAATGCCCACATCGTTCCAACACTTCGCCGTAAAATGCATTTCCAATAAGCGTTATTTACTCAGAAAAAAAAACAAACGCACGGTAACTATCGCCTAGTGCAAAAATTCGAAGTTTCGAATTCGAACCAAAAGTATGGTGGTACTTGTAGTACTACTCGAGTTGTTTACGATGGTAATCTTTTTACCACTCCCGGGCCTCTAATTAGCTGGCACCAGGCCAACACGGTCTCCAGGGGGCCGCGCAGACGCCTTTACACCCATATTATGTAGGGGCGCTATCGCGCCCCTACATAATATATATATATATATATATATTCGTTGTCTGGCTTATTTGTAACAATTAGGCCGGGGGGCGCTCACCTGAAATTAGGGGGAGGAGTTTTGTAAAAAACTCTGTTTGGAAATTTAAAATCTAAAAAAGCGAGTTTGAGCTTGCTTAGGGTTTCACAGTCACCCCCCCCCCTAATTCGCTTCCCACGCTCACAGTCCACCTCTGTGTTCAAGGGATACCCAAATTTCTAGCTAATTTTCTAGCTAATATGATTCTAAACAATAGGTCTATATATACAACTTATGATGTCATTGTTTTAACATGTTGCGTTTGCTTTATCTTTGTATTCTTTTCATTTTGGGTGGTTTTTAATATTTCAGTCTCGGAACTCTGTAAGTCCAAATAGATCGACGTCCATTGAACCTCCTGAAAACAAGAAGAAACGGAGAGAAAACGATCACAGGGTACGATCGCATTTCACTATATGCATTTTCGCTATTGTTTTTACATTTCTCGTACCTGATTTATAGCAAAATTGCAAGCTATATATTTGTGTGTTTTATCAGTTTTTAGCCCGAAGTTTAGTGTATTTCTTCCTTCTCCCGGTCATTACAAACAGCTCTTATTCTGTTCTCATGTTTCTTTTATTCGTGTAAAATTCTTCGTTTTTTAGGATTCTGATGATAACAAATCCAATGCAGATGATCTTGTTGTGGATGTTCAAAATGAAGTGAGTTCCTTCTAATGTCTGTCTTCTTGTAACTAAACTAAATTAATTATCTTATATATTACCTGATTTGTAAGGTTGATCATGTAACGTAAGAAGATCTCAAAAATGTTTGGATTTAGGCAAAAAATAGACATTCTTGTCATTATTACCCAGTGAAGTTCTTATCTCGGAAAATTATTCTGTGAAGTTGAAAAGTTTTTGAAAATTGGCCTATTTTCGACAAAAGCTGTGGACACCCAAAAATTCCTTGGGAGATTCCTTCCTTCGGACGATTTTAAGTTTCAAGTTTCATTTTGCTTTACGTCATATCAGTTATTTTACTGTGGATGTATATTTAGGATCCCATTTCTCCCACAAACGGTGAAAAGTCCCCAGAAGAGAACTCGAATGATAAAGGTCTCAATTTGGCGGCCAACAAGCCTATCAAAGCCGAAAGCCCTCAGTCTAATGCAAGTTCGAGTGCTAGCACCCCTGCTATCAAGAAAGAGGTAATTGTCCTTTTTTTGATGCAGTGTTGATGAATCCTATATTATTGCTCAATTTTGGTTTTATCTAGTACTTCCTCAATTTTACCGCTGTTGTACTAGGAACTCATTCTGAAATTTTTTAATAAATTCGTACTAACGGTATGGTACTTGTTTTATAAACTGTAGAGAATTCGCTGAGAACCATTAATAGGCTGAATGTTTTTATTTCAGGTTGAGAAATCCAGTACCCCTGTCAGCAAATCTTTGACGCCAACCAGTCCTGGTAAAATCACACCCACTCCAGGTGGTCTGAAAGTCCCGGTTAAGCCTCATGTTGGTATGTTTGCTATTTCTGTGCTTTTGAGAAAGTTCTGTTCAAAATTAGTTTTGTATAAATAGGTCCTGTTCTCCTAGAGAAATCGATGTGTAATTGTGTGCATGTCCCTTGTGCCCATTTTGTACCCTCGTTTGATTTTTAGGTCATTTCTTCGTTAAATGAGACTAACCGGGCTAACTGGCGTTTTGTAAAGATCTGCTAGGGTTCGATATCGGGTTGTGCCGTACTTTCTTGAATTTCAATGGATAGAATCAATTTAAGTTGCGCAATTAATTTAAATTAGTTGCAGAAATAAGTGCATAGGTAAATAACTGTTTTGTTTTGGGTTCTTGCGTTGAAACCCTCCCAAGCCTCCGAAAGTCTCAAAGCTTCATTAGTTGAGCTGTAATTCGGCGTGGCTTTATTTGCGACCACGCTGGGCTCATTTTAAAATCTGCTGGTTCCACTTAATTTGATTTTTTTCAATTCGCATAGAGGGAACAATGTGGTCTACTCAGTGTGATCGAAAACATAATTTCTGCTCTGCTGATGAAGATATGCGGCTTTCTAAGTTTGGGGGGGGGGTTCAACAGACGCACCTTTTTGATCTAAAAACTGTTTTATTATTTTACACATTTCAGGTCCCTATGGGCCACTTGGTCTGGGCGGTGGTCTGCCTGGTGAGCTGGCGCCAGGACTCTCCTCCAGCAGCCTCATCCCTCCAGTCTCCGCTGGTCTCCCTCAGTCCATCATGGCTGCCTATGGCGGTCGACCCAATCATGCTATGGTAAAGAAATAAAGACATGCTGATTTGTATAGACTTTTCATTGATTTTACTGTTTTTGTGTTCATCATCATCATCATCATCTTCCTGGACCGTCGTGAACAGGCTCAATGCGGTTGGACGAATTTAGCTAGTTGGTTGTCTTTGTGTTTGTGAGTTTATCTAGTCTACGCTAAGTGTTGTGTTGCCATGTTAATTGTTTTGTTTTAGTTCCCTGTTTATTTTTATTTACAGTTTTTAGTTTAATCGCATATATGGTTCAGTTTTTGTTGTTTCAGCCTCCCACATTTGATCTCCATGCTCAAAGTCGAATAGCAGCGTTGAATAGCATCGGCGCTGCTCCCTATGCTGGTGGCAAGCCGTAAGTACTTGACATTGGTCCACTTTACAATATCCAAAATCTACATAGAAGAATTGTTTACTTATTGCCAGTCAAGTTTTTCCGTCTACATACTGTGCTTGAAACCGTTTTGTTCAGTTCGGAATCAGCTTGGGAATTGGAAATACTGTGCAGAATTAGGACGTGCCAGAGGACCTTATCTGTCCTGCTGATTGAAATTTGGAATACTTCATATTAGCAGAACCAAATGGATTTTCGTCTGTTATTGTTATAATTGATGATTATTGTTTATTTTGTTTCAGGGCCTACTCCTATCACGTGAACAGTGATGGTCAGATGCAACCGGTCCCCTTTCCCCCGGATGCCCTCATGGGTCCCGGAGTCCCTCGAGACGCCCGTCTGATCACGACCCTTCCCCATGGCGAAGTCGTCTGCGCTGTCACCATCTCAAATCCTACCAAACATGTCTACACTGGTGGAAAGGTAATACAGTCTTCATCAATTACGTGGTATTATTATTGCTTGAAATTCGCTATGAAACGGGGATCTATTGATTGTATCTGTTTCATTTTTGATCATTCGCCCTTGATCTGACAAAAGGACCTAACTGAAAACTCAAAATTTAAAGTTATGGCATTTTGAAAATTTCAGTAAAGAAAAAACTTGTTTGTGGATTTATGTTGGTTTATTTTTCGCAAAGTTTTTAGTCATACTTATTACTGAAATATCTCCGGTTCAGACAATACGTTTTTCTGTCTTAGCCGTTGGGTTCTGTTATTTTGTTAATTTATTTACTAATTACTTTTCATTTAAGTCTCTTTGGCATACGAAAATTTTCTTCTTGACACACAAAATTATTTGCCCTAACTGCACAATTTTCTCTAAAAATCAAAAAATCCGATGGCCGTAGCTCTGACTTTGGCCTCTTTCGACTAACCTCTGTCAATTTAAGCTTACTGAGCGCATAACCATGGTCCGACATAACAGTTTCTAGAAAGAAATACATATATTCAAGGTTCACGTTGTTTCTGTATAAAGTACGTCATAGATAGTGAAAAAGCTCGCATAAATAAAACAAATAGCCGGACAATATTTGGATTGACTGGTTTTTGAGAATTAAATGCGATTCCAAACACAGCAGACAAGAAAAGCTGTTAACATGGCTTTCGTTATTAAAGTTAGCGTTATTTTGTCAAAAAGGATTTTTCTGTTAACGCAGTAATTTAAAATTAAGTAAGCAGCAGCTACTGTTTGTAAGGAACTGTTACTGACTATTGGATCATTCATAGTTAAGCAGTTTACAGGAAAAATTAGAAGAATGTAAAATTTGATGGCAAAAAGACCTCAGTAAGCCATAACAACTGTCAAATCAGTGAATGTGTAGTGTGCAATGTGTAGAAATCATAGTGTGTCAAAATTACCTATGTGACTTAGGTCCCTGTAAGAGACCAATTATATATTAGCATTTCTGAACATAGTGCCGAATGACAAATGGCTTTAACTTCTTCGTTTTAACTCGTACAGATTCGTCCGTTGCCAGATTAAACTCAGCACATAAAGAAACTTAAATCTGCAAAAAACGCCATTTCGACTGTTTGGTCAAGTTAGGTCCTTTTGCCAGATCAAGGGCGAGTATTTTTAATGGTCTAAAAGTGTTTGAAGTCCACAACTACAATCCTGATTGGTTAATAAACTTTTAGCTAAATCATCTAAACGTTGTGACCTACTTCCAGTTTCCAGAGTTTGACTACTTGTTCCAAGCTTGATTTGCATTATACGCTTGAACTCTTCCGTATTTCAGGGTTGTGTGAAAATCTGGGATATAAGTCAGATACAAGCGAATCCCAGCAAAACCCCCGTCCACACACTGAATTGCTTAGTAAGTCGGAGTTTTAACGCATCCTTTTGCCCTAGAAACCACCAGCACAGTTCAGACTTTTGTATTACTATACTCAGTTTGCAATATCATACCTTTTTATTATCATCATTTTAAATGTTATTGCTACCGGACCAAGCCTTTCAACTTTGTTGAAATTTCTTTAAAGATCGCTTAGCGTTGAGTATTATTTCCACAGAATTATTTCCGATTTTTGATGTGCTTTGGTGATAGATTCCGGAGACTTAAAGAAGGCGAAATGTGATATTCTGTTTGTTTTATTTTAGTCAGAGAATTATATTCGTTCCTGTAAACTGTTGCGGGACGCGAACACCCTGATTGTGGGCGGGGAAGCCTCAACCATAGCCATATTTGATCTCAGTGTATGTTGCTTGGAATTTAGAATGACAAGTTTTTGCTTTGGTTCATGCTCTGCTATTATTAATCGATAAATGTGAAATTTACATCCAAGCTAAGATGCCTTTTGAACTATACTTACCCAAAATGGACAATACAGAGAATTCATTTTACAAGCCATTACTATTTAAAATTTTGGGAGTAGGATTATACAGGCAATCAGAACTTTTTATAAAAAGTTAGAGAAAATCATTTCCGTGTTCTTGTCGTTATTCAAGCCAGATGAGAACAATTAATTTTGCAACGTGAATTATTACTGAAGGTTTGGTTGGTTTTTTCTATATATGGTTTGTTGAAAACTATAATGTTTGCATTGTATTTTCATTGTTTAGAGTACACCAACATTGAAAGCTGAATTTCAGTCTCAGGCTCAGGCTTGCTATGCTCTAGCCGTGTCAAGTGATAACAAGTTGTGTTTTTCTTGTTGTGCCGATGGCAACATTACTGTCTGGGATATTCATAATCAGCAGTTGATTAAGTATGAAATCCTCGCTTTCTCTTTCCTATGCTTAGAGCTTTCATCAAAAACAAGTGATTAATTACTAGTTAACGCACTTTATCACCGTTGAGCATGAATAAGCAAGAGAGAAAATAATTGCGTTTATGTAATTTGCTAATTTTTCCAGATTAGAATATTTGGATCTGAATGACTAAGATATAAAAAGCAGAATCATGTATAAAAAGTGTAAATAAAATTTAAGCCCATTTTTTGAAAGATTAAAATATAATTATACGTAGTTAGTTGCATTCTATAATATAATTATGCTGGATTCTTCTGTGTATTTTAGACAATTTCAAGGTCACACAGACGGAGCTAGCTGTATCGATATCTCTCATGATGGAACAAAACTCTGGACTGGTGGCCTGGATAGTACTGTTCGTTGTTGGGATATCAGAGAAGTAAATATTAACTGTATTAAAATCTAAATTCAAATTTACTCAAAAATGATATTTAACTATGTGAACCAAATTAAGAAACTGTTTCTAGGATTTGTTTGCCTTTTCATACGCACGAACTTTTTCAGGTATTGTGGAGGGGGGGGGCTTCCGGGCAGGAAGAAATTTCAGTGGGAGGAAGATTCTTTGGCAAAAAGACAAAAATTAATATTTCTGGTATATTTTGCAAGAGAAACGCAAAAATTTTTCAGAAATAACTGGATATAGTCGTTTTAAGATTTTGGTATTTTTGGCGCTCAAAAAATTCAGAGGAAACAGAGCGATTTCTGGGGGAGGTTAGTTTCGACTTTCGAGGGAGGGCCTGTAGAAAATATCCTCATATGAATTTTGTAAAAAATTTGCTGATGTTCTACTTCCTATTCCATCTTTGGTCCTTTGGCGTACTCTATCCTTGTAGTTGTTAATTTTGGTATATTTTTTATTTTTCAGGGCAAACAGCTGCGTCAACACGACTTCGCCAGCCAAATTTTCTCCTTAGGTTTCTGTCCCACCGGTGATTGGATAGCTGTAGGGTAAGTCTAAAATACATTGTATGAAACCAATTTTATACTGTAGCTGTAACAGTTTATTTTTAGAGATTTTTCTCCGGAGGGCCAGGGAGGGAGCAATTTTCGGGGGAGGAGGGAGATTTTTCAAAAATGAGCCAAAAATTGCTTACCCTATTTTGCAGATAGAACGCAAAAAGTTCTCAAAAATGCCATAACATAGCTATTTTTAAGAAAAGTCTCAGGCGATGCCGGAAAATTTGTGAATTTGGTCCCCAAAATGATTATAGACTTTATTAAGGGGGAAGCCCGAAATCCCGGGGGGGGGGTCGATTTTGTGGAGGGGGTGCCCCCCTGTAAAAAATAGAGTAAGCTTCATGATTCCTTTACTTACTGTTGCATTGGTTGGTTGGTAACCAGGGTATTTTAAACGTCGTTTGCATGAAACAGGACGAGAATTCCTCGAACTCTGAATTGTGACTAGCAGTCTGCTTGTTGACGTGCAGGGTATAGCACGTATATGTTTTGTAAGTTTGCAATTTTGTACAATAATTTGGTATGAAGGCAATGCATGGGGGGAAACACAGGCGGAGCACCAGGAGAGTGGTGGTATAGGGAGGGGAGACGTCGGATGTTCTGAACTTATCCACCGGAGATGCGGCATGACGTCCCAGTCGAGTCTGCAACACAATGCTCGAACCTTATCGCACTATAGCCTAAAGTAATTTTAAATCTTCTAAACGCTGAGCAGGATACTGTTTGCAGGGCAAAAATAAATTTTTTTATGAAAGCATCAATCTCTTAACCTCAAAACTAGAAAGCGTTGAGGTCCAAGCAAGCACCTGCACTTTGCATGACCCGCTGCGAGTTAAGTTTATGTTGGCTTCTGTTAGCTTTGGCAGATATTCGTCCTGTTTTTGATTATTTATAATTATATATGTTTAATATTGATCATAATTTGCTAAACTATTCTGTCTTTCAGCATGGAGAATTCGAATGTGGAAGTTCTGCACGTGACAAAGCCTGACAAGTATCAGCTTCATCTGCATGATTCTTGCGTTCTCTCTCTGAAGTTTGCGGGTTGTGGAAAGTGGTTCATATCCACTGGAAAGGATAACTACCTCCACGCTTGGCGGACACCCTATGGTGCTAGTATATTCCAGGTACTGTTGCCTTACTATTATGCGCAATGTGCTAGTTCCGAGCTGTAATACAGTGTATCTTTTTTGACGACAAAAGCCAGAACCTTTTGTCGAACCAAAGTGTAGGATCAGGAGCGTATAATTGCATTACTATTAAGAAGAAAAGTCAACCACTCTCTTCAACGATGCTCCGCTCCGTAACGATGCTCCGACCACAATACGCTGTTATGTTTTCCCAATTAAAGGAGTCGCCCGGTTTGACAACGCATACCCCCGGCCCGTTTGGGTGAAGGGGTCGCAAAAAGGGGTCACCGTTCGGGGGGGGGGGAGTGCCAAAAGTGGCTTAAGATTGGCAGAATCTGATCTGCTAGTGATCCCCTCCCAAGCGGGGAGGGATTATGTTTTAATTATCGCCACCCTCCCAAAACGGAGGAACGTTCGCGTATCGCGGTCGGAACACCGTGTCGCGATTTTAAGAAGAGGAGCCTTTTAGTTGCTGTCTCTTCTGCGACTATATAAAAGAATAATGTACTCTCGATAAGATTGTGTCCAAAACGACACTCGCCTATGTCCGCGAATGCTGCCAAATAAATCTTTCGCAGAATATCATCAGGCGTATGTATGAAAACTTGTTTGCTGTGTTTACAGCAATTGTGTTATATAACCGACGTGAATTATTTGTTGGCATTCCGTTTATATTCGTCTGATATACGTACAATAAAAAGCACGATAAACTAGATAGGATATAAATTGTATCTATTCTTAAATGGGATGCCATCCAAATTTTTGTTTCTATAATTTTTCATAAAGTTCGCTTTTAAAGAAACGTGTGTTTATACAGATTTTGTCACCAGAAAAATGTATATGTGTGTTCAAAGAGTACGCGACGTGAAAACAATCCGTGATTATCTGTAATTGTCCAGTTATTTTATGTGAATTTTCTAAATCATTTCAAATCGTTAACTGCGTGATGTCTACACAGAGAAATAAAGTATATACATATTTTGTTCAATTGTTTATCATTTCAAATTATTTATATGTTTTGCTTGTGTTTGTTTTCAGTCCAAAGAAGCATCCAGTGTCCTGTCCTGCGATATCTCTCATGATGACAAATATATTCTCACTGGATCGGGTGACAAAAAAGCCACGCTTTACGAAGTCATGTATTAATTTATTGTTTTCTTATTATATTCTGTGTTATGTATTACGTGTGTATGTATGCATCATGTGTCCTTTTGTATCCTGTAAATAGGCTATATACTCGATGTTGTATACGCATACCAATTGATAATGGACTATTAGAATAGTGTTGTTTCTGATGTTTATATAATATTTATAGATTTATGTACGTATCTGTTCCTGTATACTGTCTATCTTTCTCCTGTTTTCCCAGGTTTTTATTAATCTTAATTTGAAACACTTTAATTGTTGATATGAGTTTTATATATTCATTCATTAGATATGCAAGTCGTTTATGCCTGTGTTATTATATTTTATGTTTGTCTTGTGCTTACATAATTGAGTTCAACGTTTATGTAATGCCATGGTCTCACTTGATACGCATTTTCACACTATATTTACACACTTTTCTGCCATAGTTTCTTGTAGTAAAAGGAGTTGTTTAAAATTCACTTTCCTCGTGTGGAAGAAAATGTAATCCAGCCTCCAGGTAATAAGCCTATCAACTCTCAATTCGACTGGCTAATCTCTTAACATGAGTTGAATGATAAATTTGACTCAATTCTCCACAATAAAGAGTTAACAGAAGTCAGAACAATACCGTAATTTGTTTTGAACTATTTTACACTACTTCTATTCTTTCCGAAAACTATAGATGTCCGCAAAGTAATTATATACTGACAGTGCGATTCCGCATCCCTCCTTGTAATAAATACTTTTTCTTATTTAAAGACATTGAATTCATGTTAATTTCTATCCTCTTTTGGTCCCATTGCTTTATGGCTGTGTTGCCCAACTTTTAGTACACTACAGTGTTTGTCTACCATTGACTGGCTATTGTCTGTTTTTGTTTCTAATTTAGGTTCATCTCAGACCGATTTTGTTAAATTTATTATGCTGTGTTTATTTCAGAAATTCTTTAGCGTAGTTTGTTTACTTCAAAAATTGCTTTGTGCGAACAAAAAGATGTCTTGGTTTTGTTGAAGACTACGTTTTTCCGTTGAAAACTTAATTGGTTTGTCTGCTGCAATTCGGGTAGTAAATAGTCATGACGACGTGTTAGTTTCACAATACTATTGTCTGTACGCATTTTGCAATTGATCATTTCAGTATTTGATAGTCCTTTTTCAAAACTGATAAATTGGATTGAAATTAGCTGTTCTTCGTCTGGTAAATAAATACTCTAGTAAATATTGGAACGTATTTTAAGCTTAGTGTATAATGTACCGCAGCAGTTTCTTATTGTTTTAGCTTGTTTATCATACAGTTATAAGCTTGAAACTTGTACATACCTATATTTAGTACACGTGTATTACACTTATTTGAACTGTTGTTTTTGTTGTTTCTTTGGATTTTTTCTTGTTGTGCTGATAGTCAGTGTTTGTTTCTGCTTCTGCAACCTGTCTAAAGTAAATCTGTTACGTAGATTTTTACTAGTAGGGACTAGGTCCGGGGCTTCTTGAGAGGCTAAGGAAAGGTTTCACTGTTTTTTCAGCTACCAAACTTTATTAGTCTTGCAAACAAAAGTTTTCTTTGAAACCCACAATGTAACGGAGCCACGAAATGACTCTACAATGATATATGTAATATCTCGCATCGACAATGCCCTTTGAGTATAGCAGTAACGACTGCGTTTTGTAGTTGTGTATAAACAAACATGTACATGATGGAGCTAACTTTAAAATACAGATTGTTACACACTTCACCCGCCATTTTCAAACTGCCATCGTTAAATATTTATTGCAATCGGGTTATTACTCTGTGAACACAAATCGTCACTGTTTTGACAGTCTCTTTTACTACAATTTAAGTTGAACTGAAGGTTGTCCGATATTAATGTCGGCTGCCAGTTTAATATAATTTTCCACGGTTCCTATGAAGATGTCCTGAATATGAATAAATCCGAGGGGTAAATTAATTTTAAAACTCTTGGGCAGAAATCCGCTAGCAGCACTGTTAATGATTGGTCTTAAAAATTCTAGGGCGCAGGATAGTTTTCCATGATTCAAAGCGTCAATGTCAGATTTCAGGACTTTTCCTTCCAATTTTGTGACATTAACTGCCAGGGACCCAACGGAGTCTTCCACCTTTGGTTGAGCCCAACCACTGGCATTGAAAATCGCGGAGACGACAACTTCTTCAGCAGTCGGGTCCAAAAAATCCACTTTCAGATCAATTGAAGCACTCAATCGGCTTTGATCAACATCGAATTTAGGCGAACTGGCAACGGCAAAATCAATAGCAAAAGTATCATTCTTGAACAGCTGGCTTAGTTGTGGAAATACTTTTCCAATACAGATCTCCAAAGGACCGCAGGTTGCTCTGAAAAAGTCGTGCAACTTTTTCTGTTCCGGATTCAGGCGAAAACGTAACAGATCCATTCCAAACGCGGAATCTGCGAGAAAATTCAGCAATTTGTCGGACAACAGCACGAAAGCCATGTGAGTATCTTTCACATCAAAGTGTGAGCCAGGAAGCACTTTCGGCGGCGGCGAAATACGCTTGTGAGTGGTCGCCGGATGCAGTACTGGTAAAATATCGACTTCGAAGAAACCACTTTGGTAGGTGGTGGGATCGGCCGGCAAATCAATATCTACAGCAATACTGGGTAAAATTTTGATATTTTGGGTAAATTTAGGCAAATTCTGGTTCACCTCTTTCATGATGTCGCCCATTAAGCCGCTGTTACTGCAAACAACATCGTTGAGTATGGGCGGCACGGCTGCTTTGATGATTGGCTTAAGTATGGCAACCAGCCACTTCAAAGCGATATGACCGTCTAGCCCGATATCGGTCAGCTTAAAGTGGATTGAGCACGAATTTGAGGCGATCTTAGGATTAACTCCGTCGTGACCTAACTGTAGAACCATGCTAACCTGAACCGACTCTAGGCTAGCATGAAATTTGGTTCCAAAACTGCCAATGATAGGGATGCCCTTCTTTTCGACATAACCGGACATGGAAACCTGACCACCCTCCGTGCTAATAGCTAGTTCGTGCGGTGGTCGGGAGCTAAGGGAAATATTTGGACATGTAAATGAGGAAAATTTCAGATCACTCATTTTGACATCATTATCGTCGACATCAGGGATTTTGAATTTAGGCAAAAATTCGTTTAATAGAATTTGAGCAAACTTAATCCCATAAGTTTGACCTCGTGGCCCTAAGAAGAGTCGGATGCTTTCTTCCGCACCGGACTCAGTGTTAACTAAGTAAAAGTTAACGATCAGTAAAGCAATGACAGATCTCTGCATAACAAGTTCGGAGAGTCGAAGAAGATAAAAATGGGTCTTGCCTGTCGCAAAGGCAAAATTAAAACAATAGCTTTGACTAGTGTGGGAGTCGTGATTTTATTAACAGGTGCTTAGTTTTTCAGCTGGCGCTAAACTTAGTTATCAGTGGCTTATCATTTAAATAATTTATTGACATAAATTAAAAACAATATCGAACTAGCCAGCTATTGTTTTACCTAAACCTACAGATAGTGCTCAAATTTTATCGGGAATTCACAAAAATTCTAATTTTGCGAAGCGTTTGACGCGATAGCGATTATAATAAAACTTCGAAAACAAACCCCACGATTGGTTCTATTTCAGAGCTGTGGAATTAGAAGTGAATACTGTATGTAGCTATCTTTTTTTAGTTCGCCTCACTCCAGTTAGCTCACGCCGGTTAGGAGTGGTGTCAGTACTGCACGAATTTGATTTTTGACTGGGGAGGGGAACTGACACCGACTAATTGCCTTCGCAATTAACCGAGGCGTTTGACAAGGCCGGCGATGTGCCTATTGCTGCTTATGCAATAAGCCCACCGCGGTAGCTCCACCCTAAGGCGGCCACCCCTTGGAATCTCGGTGAATTGCCAGCAGGGGGATAGCAGAAATTGGATGCTAGAACTTATTTTTCCCAAGCTCTAGACTTGACATGATCCTCCACTTTATAGCGCAGCAGTACGAAACCACTGCGCTAACGGAGGTTCATGTAGCTATCTATTGGATAATGTGGATACTCTTGATAATGCAGAAAAATACTAACAAGAGTACATAATGATAAGACTATGCCACTAGGCAAGCTCTCTGTTAGTAGTGCAAAAACTGCTCTGTTCTATATTGACTGTCTCAGAGTTGGAACTAGAGTTGTGCCTGGGCCTTGAATCGGGCCTCGGGCTCCGGGCCGGACCCGGGCCGGGCCTGCACCGGGCCGGACCCGGGCCGGGCCTGCACCGGGCCGGCCCGGGCCCGGTTGTTGGATCGGTAGGCCCGGTCTGGCCAGGCCCGGTCGGGCCCAATGAGGCCCGGTCGGGCCCGATGAGGCCCGGTCAAATTTTTATTGTTCATATTTCACAACCTTCCCAAATATTCTCCATTAGAAGCTCTAATTTAAGCTTTATGGAGTTGTCTAAGTTGTAATAAATAGCACTAACTGTTGTTTGGCACTGTTTTTGTATGCCGGGCCTTCACCGGGCCGACCGGACCTGCACCGGGCCTCTGGGCCCGGGCCGGGCTCGGCCCGGCCCGAGGCCCGGCCCGGTCGGTTCAGTAGGCCCGGGCCCGGGCCAAGCCCGGGAAATTTCTTAACGCACAACTCTAGTTGGAACTGGATCGCGGGTACCCGCGGCTCGACTATCAGATCAGTGGGTACCCGCGAATCAGAGCGGGTCAAGAGTTGTTTTTGTTCACACCATCTTCACGCTAAATTTTGGGATAATTTCACCAGAAAATTTACTATTTATATCAAATTTTCAAATTCAATTAAATTTCAATTACATTTCAAATTTTCAACTTGTGGCTCTTTTGTATGTCTTTTATAACATCCTTTTTATGATAAAATTATTTATTTCTATTCTTTCTTAAATCTGCAGTCATAGTGATATCTCTCGCTCTCGGACATAGTCATTGGCATAAATATTTTATTATCACGCAAAGCCTTTAATGCTTCTCCATTGATTGACAAACCGTTTGTGCTAAAACAATGTTGACAGCTTACTACTTACTTACTACAACCAAGAGTACATAATAGATAAGAGTAAGAAACTCTTACGCTAGCATGTACAAATCATGTAAGGTATGCTCGGTTCATTAATTCGGGACCCCCCCCCCCCGTAACTTCCGGGGGGGGGGGTCCCACTTTGCACTAAATACACGCTTTCATATAAGCGTGTGTCTGCTCGCTGATTGGCCCGTTAGCCTAAGGCTTATGGTAGGTAATTTATCAGTTATTTTAATTAATTAATTATAACTTTAACTAGGTTAATGCAATTAAAAACGGATTCCATAACGTTGTAACATTTTTGCTCTTTCCAGTGATATAAAAATTGTTGCATAGAAGAAAAATTCGTAAGGAATGTAGTCTGCAACAATTTTTATATCATTGGAAAGAGCAGAAAAAATGCTACAAAGTTGTCGAATTAGTTTTTTAATTGCATTAACCTAATTAAAGTTATAATTAATTAATTAAAATAACTAATAAATTACCTACCATAAGCCTTAGGCTAACGGGCCAATCAGCGAGCAGACACACGCTTATATGAAAGCGTGTATTTAGTGCAAAGTGGGACCCCCCCGGAAGTTACGGGGGGGGGGGGGTCCCGAGTTGACGAACCGAGCATACCTTACACGATTTGTACATGCTAGCGTAAGAGTTTCTTACTCTTATCTATTATGTACTCTTGTTACAACAACCTGCAAATTTGTCAGTGGATTGCACCAAACAGGATTAGCTCGGTGATAAGTTAACCTCAAGGTTAACACGGTGTTAACCTGTTAGCTCTCAGCTAATCCGTTGCACCAAATAAGGGTAAGTTAACCTCAGGGTTAACTCCGAGTTAACTTAGTCTTCAGTATGCAAAATTTAACTCAGATTGTCAGCAGGATTAACTGAGGGCTAACTCAATTTCTAGCATTTCCGCCTTCTTCCTTTATCAGAAAATTTCGGTATGGATTGTTCAATCAGATATTTAAGAATACTTCAGTTTTTTGGTAAAAGATTTTCGCACTATTGTTTCATATGTGACATTTGCGATTTGATCCAATACTTAAATAATAACCTTGAGCTCAGAGTTCAGGGAAAGAGACTTAGCTCGGAGTTAACCTCAAAGTTAAAGTAGTCTTCAGCTAATGTTGACAGATGATTGGATAGTTTGATTGAGAAAACGAATTTGATTAGCTAACTCTAACCCTGAGCTGAAGCTGAGTTTGTTATTCTTGACAAAAACTAAGTTGGTGCAACGGACTAAAGTTTAGCACTCAGCTGAAGCTTAGCTGCAGAAAAGTTAGCACCGAGTTAACCCGGTGTTAAGATAACACCGAGCTAACTTAGCCCGATTTGGTGCAATCGGGCGTATATTTCCGCAAAGAGCGTGAGCTGCTTCAAATAAATAATCATATACTGTCAAGCTTGAAATTTCGATATAGTTCAGAGTGATGAACGTTCCTAATTTTATTGGCACTAATAAAGTGTATGGTATAAATAAACGACCGATCGAGGTCCCAACACTTTTGCGATAGCATAGCATCCTCAGAACTAACGAAAACGAAGATGAAATCTTATGTAGTTAACTGTGAACGCCAAATTCTTTTTTTGAAAGTTTCAATACTTCACTGTGTACATTTTAAAGCATTAATTTTGCTCGATGCATGCTATATAGTACTTAAATATGCAAAAATGTTCAAATTTAAGAAGTGGGTTAAGTGGGTCGACGAAATCTAGGTGGGTCGCGGGTCGCGGGTACCCGCGGTTCACAAAATTGCGACCCACTTCCAATTCTGGACAGACTCGCAACGAAAATAAGACCGGAGATGAAGGGATATGCGCAATTACAATAACAATTATATACGATTATACCACTTCAAAGAAATTGGCGTCATGCTTGCTTTCGAGCTGAGTACATAAACATAGAGCGAGTGAGAGTACTCGCTTCGTTTCGAACAGGTACTTTTCGGAGGGGTCCACAGGGGTATGATTTAGGAGTGGGTCAACCGTTAGCGAACAGAGCATAGCTTTTGCTCTGATACTAGGGAGCTTGCCTAGTGGCATACTTTTAGCATTCTGTACTCTTGATACTAGGCTGATAAAATCTCCAAAAATCTAAGCTTTGCCTACTTAACTTCACAGGCTACACTGCAATTAAGAGCTGATAGTTTTTTTAATTAATACAAAGCATAAAAACACGTATGTATGTGCCATTACTATACAACAATACTACATTATATAGCTATTCCGACGGTTCACACGTTGACTGATTGAACAGTCTATCCTTCAGGAGCTGAGAAATCAAGCCATGAACCACTTCCATTGTCGTCTTGCAACTGAAACAAAATTCATAATACATATGACAGATTACTTCAAATAAAAATAGACAGCTGTTTTTGTGCTTTCCATATTTTCCAAGAAAAAGACCCAAAAACTGCAGTAAGCTACTAAGCAAGTAAGCACAGTAACAGTAAACTTTTGCTAAAATATTTAAGTAATGCGTAACTATGGCGCCCTCCTAGCATTCCCCGTTTCTACTCTTTTCCCCCTCTATCATTTCCTGCCTTGAATGATTTTTATCAGTAGTGCGCAAATAAAGCTTTCAATAGTTTAATCCACTCCTTCACTGGCGAAGGGTAGTGTGCTGAAATAAACGCCAGACCAAGGTCCTGGAATTTAAATGGTAAAGGCAGATCGCCTTGTTAGTAAAAATTTTAACAGAGAAGCAATTGACACTGGCATAGTTGGAAAAAAATTACGGGCCTTTGCCAAAATTTATCGGCGTCGGGGAGCGGAGCCCACCGCAAACTGGGAATCTAGTTTACTACGCCCGTGGGAATTTTTTGCAATACATTCTTTACAATCCAGAAGAAATACGGCTCAGCACGTTTGTATGCCGGCAAGCGCTTATAGGAAAAATAACAAATAGAACTTTAGGGTGCCGAATAGAGAACACCTGCTACTAGGAAGCGAAATTATACTGTCTTCGCTCCGAAGGAGCGAATATATAAAAACAAGAATAAAAATGCTCCGGTGGAGCATGAAAAATGCAATATGGGTGACACTGGGTTTTAAGCGGACAGAGGACTAGGTTTTAAAACGTTAATATGGGAGGGGCAGGTTGTAAATGCCATGAGGACTAGGTTAAAAGCGCACTAATATGGACCAGCTTCGCTGAACAACCCATATTCGCGAAAACTGTCCAGAGTTTCTATCGGCTGCTGCTTGCTATATATTGCTATTGGCAGTTCTTCGGAAAATTGTACGATTTGTCAGCATGGCCTGCAAGTATGTGGTCGTGCTCCTTATTATACAACTTAATAATACACGTACATAACGTCAACTGCTTTTCGCATCAACTTAACACAAGATTCTGCGCTGACAGTGCAGAAAAAACACCTTGAACTCCTTTCTATCGGAACTGCATATTTGGAATAAGCTTTAATATTTCAAAATCGTCCCGCTTGCTTTGAAAGCTGAAGAATGTAGATATTACTCGTATGTCATGTGGAGTGGAGCATGCGTGACCGCGAATATGGGTTGTTCAGCGAAGCTGGTCCATATTAGTGCGCTTTTAACCTAGTCCTCCTGGCATTTACAACCTGCCCCTCCCATATTAACGTTTTAAAACCTAGTCCTCTGTCCGCTTAAAACCCAGTGTCACCCATATTGCATTTTTCATGCTCCACCGGAGCATTTTTATTCTTGTCCTATTTCATTTTTAAGGTTCTCAGTAAAAAGCAAGAACGTTAAAGCTGTGTGAAACAAACTTTAAAAATTCCGCCAATCATTAATCGTCAACCGAAACTACAGAACAAAGAAGCTTGAGAAGTTCCAAGTTCTTCCTTTTCCTCTATTTTGACAGAAATCCAACATCCAGTACCCATGGCTGCAATAGTTTTAGTTACTGTATTTAGCATATAGCACTCTACTGCAGCGCAACCAGATGTAAACATTACTGTCGGTGAAGGAAACTCATACGGCATGATTTGCAATGCTCTGCCGCACTTGTGTGCAAGATTTCGGACTATTGCAACTTACCTGTAGCTAGTTATAGGCCGTGCTGTACTTCAGCAGCACTCTACTGCTGCGCAACCAGATGCAAACTTTACTGTCGGTGAAGGAAACTCATACGGCATGAGTTGCAATGCTCTGCCGCACTTGAGTGCAAAAATTTCGGACGATTGCAACTTACCTGTAGCTAGTTATAGGCCGTGCTGTACTTCAGCAGCACTCTACTGCAGCGCAACCAGATGCAAACTTTACTGTCGGTGAAGGAAACTCATACGGCACGATTTGCGATGCTCTGCCACACTTGTGTGCAAAACTTCGGACTATTGCAAACTTACCTGTAGCTAGTTATAGGCCGTGCTGTACTTCAGCAGCACTCTACTGCTGCGCAACCAGATGCAAACTTTACTGTCGGTGAAGGAAACTCATACGGCATGATTTGCAATGCTCTGCCGCACTTGTGTGCAAAATTTCGGACGATTGCAACTTACCTGTAGCTAGTTATAGGCCGTGCTATACTTCAGCAGCACTCTACTGCAGCGCAACCACATAGTATCATCGTAATAAGTATACGAAACGTATCTATAATAGTTTGTCATGTCCTAAACTATCTGTATGCCGAATTTCAAATACCAGTGACGAATGAATAACTTGTTATCGACCGACGGTGCTGTGTTTGGGACGGCACATACAGCACGGTGGAAGCTAGAGAGTGCACCAACTAACATAGCTACAGTTCCCCCTTACTACAGACATAATTTTCACCAAGTTTCATATGTTTAGCCGTTTACAGTAAGTCTACAGACAGCGTGCTATGGTTGCTGCATAATAGTACAGCACGATAGCAGCACCGCACAGAGCTGCGACTATGTCATCGTGTTCAGCGACCACGATAACCCTTATATGCGTCCCACTATATGGCCCAAAACAGCATATTTAGGCCTATTTTTGACTATTTTCTGTGGAGTTGGGACTTGGAAACTTTTCCGAAAATGGCCATTTGGACCGACTTCCTTTGGGCCGGCCGCCTGAACGGTCCAGGACCTAAATCAAAAATCGGCCAACGTTATGCACTAGTATCCCCTCCGTACTTGTTCATGCAACAAACCGCGTGTCTCTAGCTTGTTCCCTGAGCCCTGTGGGCGTGACACAAAATGGCCGTTTTTTGGCCAAAAACGCCGTCAGGCCACTTTTGGCCGGCCGGCCAGGTGGCATGCCGGGCCGGGCAGCGAAAAAATATAGCGCGGGGCACATGGGACCATATCGGCATTCAGAAAATATAAACCTTTCCGGCTGAAAATGCTCACATCTTTCAAACACCTCTGCACAAAATAGCCCTTTTCCAAGTGTGACTAACACAGAAAAAACAAACGGACCTAACTTGTCCGGAAGCAAAAATTTTCAAAGTTGAAAATTTTGACCAAAACTTTTTTGCAACTTGTTGTACTCGTCGTGTAGATTCCAACGATACCAAACTTGCCGAGTTTCGTTCAGTATTGAGCTGGCACGGTGCTCGAACGAGTCTCATAGGGCCGCGCAGCGCCTTTTACACCCATATTATAGGGGGTCGCTCTTGAGCTAGAGCTAGCTAGAGCTAGCGCACCTTTACAGGAAAACAGGGTGGAACACAAAAATTCTCTAATACACAATCTAAATAATAATAACGCCACCCGACCCAAATTTTAAAGTTCTAAAACTGACAATAGTATGGCATACACAGAGCCACTGTTACGGCAAACGGGTATACATACAACTTACGTATCTTTGGATATTTTCTTCAGTTTGTCCTCTGTCCGTTTGTCGTGGGGATCAGAGCCGAGGGAAAATCCACCCGATCTGGCCAGCTGACCGTCCACCTGCTCCAGTTTTTCAGACAGATCGAAAATCTGTCCCGTTGTATAATCAGCATTCTAAAATTAAATTAATCTGTGAGTTAGTTCGTATGTACTTTCATTTCGTTAGTTAAAGAGGCCATGTTCATAAACACTGACTAAATGTAGTGGCCCGTGTTTACTTTAAGTGGGGTGGGAGTCCCCACTATTGAGGGCGGGAAGGTCAAAAGTAGGGTCTAAAGTAGTTTGAAATCGCTCAAAATACTGTAAAAAAATTGGCCCTAGTTTCTATGTACATAGTGTTATACAACTAAACTAAAAAGTGCTCAAAAATTCGGTCCAGCATCAGAAAAACTAAATTAGACCTTAAAATTCCAACAAAGCACCAAAATTTTTGAAAATTTTGACCAAAATCTTTAAAATTTGGCAATTCCTAGGCACCTCAAGATAATGCAACAGTCTACATTTAACAGCTGACAGAAAAAACTTACAGAAATAAGATTGGCTGAACTAAGCGTATTGACCCAATACTTGTTCCACAAAGAGTCCAGCAGTCGGGAGTCTAAAGCTGACTTGAAGTAGGACACGTCCAGGGAATAGTACTGTTTGCAGTGAACACCAAAATCTTCAATCTTGTTCAAAGGAATGGTCTGGTATTCAGAGGGCCCCTCATCTGGCGGCTTGTAGCCCTAAAATATCAAAAAACTGAACACTCAGACTCAGGCATATTATAGTAAAGCAAAAAATACACTACCACTGAAGATTTAATAATGAAGGGCTCATCCGGAAAATGTACTGCTGACCACAACAGTGAAAAAGACGAGACAAAAGCCAGTCCGTCGTCAGCACTTTAGATTAAAAGATTTACATAGGATTTTGTGGTTTCTGTGGTAGATAGACAATCGTTGTCAAAAGTGCAGTACTGTCGAAAACTCTTTTACTCAGAGCTACAGGTTGCAGCCAACGGACAGGCATACCTTTGGATATGTTCTAAAGGCGCCGAGATTAACTTTACCAGCTGAGATTGTTCTGATGGGATCAATCTGAAAATATAATTTACAAAGGTTATTCTCTAAATAAACCACGCTCAATCATCTGGCTTTTTCCTACAGGGGGGGGGGGGAGGGGGGCAGCCCCCCCAGACTTGGGTCGCCCCACAGAATCGCCCCCCCCCAGGATTCGGGCCTTCCCCCCCCAAAAGCTTGCCCGGACAAATAGGGTTTTGAGAGTAAATTTTGAAAACTTTTTCTGGCTTAGCCGGATTTTTAGACATTTTCTAGCTATTTTAAGCTTAAATTTAAATTTAAATTTGTATGCATTCCATCAAGAATACGAAGAGGAGCGTGAACATACAAGATTGCCAGCTGACAAACTCTAAGCGGATAAATTTAAATTGCTATAGTGAAACCGGCCGAATGCCAGCAGGAAACAGGGCTAATCTTTCGGCGGTAAAAATGCACAGCTACAGTGGTTAAATGCAAAAAAGCTGGCACAACGTATTAAAGTATCAAACATGAAATTTCGTGAAAAATGTATCAATGTAAATTTGTATATCAAATGTGTATCTATGTTTTCTGGCTTAAGCACAAATTGTATTTTATGAACTCAAAATATGGAATAATTTCTAGTAAACCACCTCCAAAAGAGAAACCAACGTCTTCTAAAGTACTATGAAAATTGTAACGTGACTAACCATTAACATTAAGAATACAACACACGAACCACAATGGCAACAAAGGGATCTTGAAACTGTTGGTTTTGTGACTGGGTACTAACATCGATACCAGAGAGCCAGCAGCCGTAACCAGGATGACTATGATACCAGCCGACCACCTTCTCAAATCTACCAATCTAAAGAAATGAATACTCAAAAATAGTATTAGTATATAAATTACGCAAGCACGTATATTCGTAGAATAAAAAACATCATGTTGTCTCAAGCATCTGCTTCAAAACAGAATAAGAAAACTCTGAAGGCACAGAACTAGACAGGGTGTCGTGTATGATAATAAAATTTGGTGGGATGGTTGATTGCTCTCTGTGAAACAAATAGCGGAGAATGGAACGGCCTCCGTGGGGAAACCCGAAGGTCATGGACCTCATCACATGGAAATCTCCACAGACAGGGGGGGTCAGGGTGAGCATGGAGGGGATTCCCCCTGAAATTGCAGACATCCCCCAAAATTTTTCCCTGCAATGCGTGAAGTTCTATTTGCAAAAAAATTTCGTGCCTTCTGTGCGAAATACTACTATTCTCTCTCATTTACCGTCACAGTGTTTGGAACACCAGAAAAACGGAGTTCTAAATAACTTATTTCATATGGTTTGGCCAAATGCAACATTTGCGTGCGTAAAAACGTATTGAGCCTGTTCTTCTTTGTTTCAAAGAATGCTAGGTAAAATTCTTCTGATTACAAATTACAAAATTTTTGGGCTTTGTAAAGGGCAGCTCCCACCCCCGACAAATGTTGGCATTATTCATCCCGAAATTTTACTGGCTATGACAGTGCCTGCCCACAGATGTTCCTTAGCGTCCGTCTGGTCAACGGCGCTGAATGGTTTCCAATTCTGCGGGGCATGGCCGCCCTGTTTTATCTTTAGTCCTGTTGGAGCTGGATACCTTCAGTCCTTGAACTAAGCTGCCGAGCGGGTGGACCGCTTCTACTGCCCTATTCCAGATTTGTGGTCTGCCTTGCGATGACGTGTGCTGGGCTAGAGCTGGACTTAGTCTAAGGGTGGGTGCACCCCCAAACGACCTTCCCCGCCCAAAACCAAAGGTTTCCCCATTTGGTACCACATTTTGCCCTGAAAAATTCACTCAGAAGGCCGAATTTTCAAAACGTTTTCTGGTTCGCCGGAGATTTTTACTCAATTTTTGCCTTTTTGACCACTAAATATGCCTGTTTTACAATAAAAAACTTTTACAGTGCAAGCTAAAAAATGACGGTATTTTTAGAAAACTTTTCTTCCCCCCCTAAATTCCTTACCACTCGGACTTTGGGTGGCCCATGACGCTCTCCCCCCAGGGGTGGATCCACGGGTGTGGGAAGGGGGGGGGCGGCGGCCGCCCTCTTGTCGCGATTCGAAGGTAAGAAAAATTAATGAGAAAAATAGGTAAAAGGGTAAAAACCCAAAAAATTTTCGCACTGCATATTTATTGCATTTATGAAGAAAAAGCTTGAAATGCATCCGAGTTTTTCGGAGAAAATTACCATTTTTGCCTAAACATGACGTGTTGTAAGTATTTCTCAGTTCTTCAACTTGAAAATAATTAAAGATCCGAAGACCGACATTATTGCAAAAACAACAAATTTCTCCAACTTCTAGGGGGCTCTGACCCCCAAACGCACCGCTGAAAAATTTTACCGCCACCCGTCACGAAATCTTAGATCCGCCAGTGCCCTTCCCCAAGAAACGATCCCTAGAATAAGCTCAGTAAGGTGTGGTGACTCCTCCCTACGGATACGAATCCACAGCAGCCAAGGAAGATGAAGAAACGTAAGGGGGCTTTGGAACCACCTCCGTGGGAAATCCGATGGACATGGACCCCATCAAATGGAGATCCCCACAGGTGTCCCCC